>PVLD010003462.1:0-142290 GCA_004027595.1 Dinomys branickii | reverse complement strand
ATTAAAAATTGTGGCATTTTTATATAATGGAATATTATTCAGCTATAAAGAAAGACAGTTTTGGGGACTTTGTAGGCAAGTGGTCAAAACTGGAGTCCATACTCATAAGTGAAATAAATCAGCGATACATGTGCAGGCAACGTATTGTATCACTGGTGTAAGAACCCGAGCGTGGGAATATAAACTAAGAGACATGAAGAAAATCTGTTCTAAAACAAAGAACAGATGGGACGAGGGAAAGGAGAAAAGGAAGAGACAAAAATGTATGTATGTATATATGAATATACATATATGCAGGAGGGCTAACATGGTTCTACTATTGTATTATATCACTTAATGCTAAGGAATAATTGATGATGGGTTATTTGATCAATCTTGCATGTCTGTATGTGTTATCCTGAACACACACTTCGAAGATATCAATATGCAAAGCAACAACTATTGGTGTTTTTTTGTTGTTGTTGTTGTTTGCCTGTTTTGTTTTTTGTCTTTGGATTTTTGGTTTTTGTGTTTTTTCTGTTGTTGAGAGGATTAATTTTCTGACTAAATTTGCATGTCCGTATATGGGTTCATATATTTACACTTCGAAGATATCAATGGATAAAGCAATAACCACTCTTGAGACCATGTCACCTTGTCTATAGATTAGTTGTGATTGTACTATTTTTTATGCTAATTGGTGTCTGTTTGTTAATACGTTTTTGTACTCTTATTTAAAAAAAAACAAACATAAAAAATAAGAATGGGGGTGTCCGTCCCCAGTAGTCACTCCCCCAAAGAAAATGAAAACAAAAATAAAATGACCATATCAGCGCATGTTATATGAATATATGAAAATGTCACAATGAACTCCAATATTTTGTATAACTATTATGCAGTACTAAAAAACAAAGTAAAAATTTAAATGTTTAAAATAGCTCATTATGTAACAGCAAAAGACCAGGTATAAAACAAAATCAGAGTTTTTGTAAGCAAAGGTCATTAGAACTGCAGTATGTAAGAAATTTTTCCTGTTCCTTAATTGTCCAGATACTCAATGTTCATAAAGGAATATCATTCCCATGGAACTGAAGACATTTAAAATATATAATAGCATGCTATTCGAACTAGCTGTCACTGAGCATGTGCTAAGCAAATTGAGCGCTACTATTTTTGTAAAGCTGTTCACATGAATAAATACTATTGATGAGAAAAAATCAATAAAAAATAAAATAGAAGCTCAGCCCTTTTAAAAAATAGAAATGATGGAAACAAAACACAATCACTGAAATTTCAACTCACTGGCAATGTGACAAGATCCAGCTATTTCCCCTGGAAAAAAATCACAAATATTGGATAAATATATTAAAGCAAATACTTGAAGGCACCAGAAAGTGATCACAGCTGAACAGAAACCTGAGCTGGTAAAGTGTTACTGACTCAAGCATCAGCTCTGAGCCTGCAGTTGGTTCTCATCATGGAGTCACCACCAAACTCCCAACCCCTCATGCAGCAGCCTCCCTGGTTGGAGGGGGCAGGAGATGAGGTTCAGAGAGATCAGAGAAGGTACCGTTGCTACTAATGACAAGGCCATTGAGCACAAGTGGACAGCTGACGTGACGTGAAGGCCGGATTCACCGGGGTCGGGGAGGTCATCAAAAAGTCAAGATCCTCGGACAATGCACAGTCATCTCTGAGCACACTTGACTTTACTAACAAGTGACAGCAGAAATGTTACTAGGAAGACAAACAGGGACCCATCTGTAAAATTTTTGAAATGTGAAAGAAAATGGTAAAGGATTCCATAAAGATGTAAAAGAATGTGAATGGCCGAGTCAGCTGGCATAAGATTGATGAAGGACTGTGGCATGTTCAGGAGAGGGAGGGTGATGTCCTCTAATCATCCCCCTCCATCATGGCACAAGGACCTGGGAGACAAGACTGATGGCACCTGGCACAGAGCTCTGCGGACCCCTGCAAAGCTAATTTGACAGTTGATTGAGTAAGAATCAGGTACCCAATCTAGAACGAGGCAGAGAAGGAGAGAGAGGTAACCGAAAGAGATAAAAGTTTAATGCGGGCACGGAGAGAGTCAGCACCAGAACAGCTGCGCTGGCTCTCTGCAGACAAAGAACAGGGTTGGAGCTTATATGCACTCCTAGGGGAGGGGCCACAGAGTAGCTGACATAGACGGTTCGGGGTGTCGTAGTAAGGAGGGACTGGAGCATCCTTGGCTCACGGGGTCTTTGGCAAGGGCAGCTGCGTAAAAGAAACCACAGGGGTTTTTGGGAAAGGGGAGCTAGGTGCCATTATATCTCGGCATTAAGCCAGCGCCATAAGGGCTGAGTGGGTCTCGGGCGGTGCCAATCAACAATCAAGACGAGGCTCCAAACCATGATAACATGCACTGCGTCACGTGCTTATATAAATGGGTTCCCATGGCATCTATTAGCAGCAGCTTTGACTTGGTCATCAATAAAGTTTGCATGTGTCTTTGTGCTGGGTTATGTTCATTGCAGGACTCTGAAGTTTCGTTTGGACCCATCAGTACTTCCAGAGTAGCAGGGTTATTAGATGAATGGATAGATGTTGTTGAAAAATTCGATCCATTTCTTCATCATCCATCTTTTTATGTTTTAAGAATTCTATTTCAGTATAGTTTATTTCTTTTGTGATATTGCATATATTATTTTATGCATTTAAAAACATTACTTCGAGAGGTTTCCTCAGACTTTTGAAGTGGTCCATGTGCAGAAACCTCAGTAACCCCAGTAACCCCAGTAACCTCTCGCTAGGTGCTGGGCATGGAATGGTGAACCAGACATTTGAACTTCAGTTTGAAATGATACAGAACATCACAAAGTTACAAAAATAAATGATGTTCACTCTGTATTTGTAGTGTATAAAGTTGTGTATATCTTTGTCTTATGCTAGTATTTTATTATTTGTCATTGAACTTCTTTTGAATTTTTTGTTTTTAGTTATTTGTTTGCCATGCTGGTTAATTTCACATGTCAATCTGACTGAGCCAAGCTGCTCAGAGAGCTGGTGAAGTGTTACTTCTTTTTTTTTTTTTTTTTGCGGTATTGGGGATCAAACTCAGGACCCTGCGCTTGCTAGGCAAGCGCTTATTCCACTGAGCTATATCCCCAGCCGAAGTGTTACTTCTAGATGCAAGCATGAGGGAGGCTGAGGTGAGAGGATCGTGAGTCCCAGGCCATCCAGGCAAACTCAGAGGACATTGTCTACAAATAACAATTCTAACAGTAACACGGCTCCGCACTAGGCTCATGCTTCCTTGAAGACAATAGCCACACCTTTTCATCTCTGTTCCCATTGCCAGAACGTCAGAAATCCCCCAAATTTTTAGAATGAAAGCACACGCAGCTGTTTCTGGGCATTATATTTTAACTATGTCTTATCATATGCTGGACAACCTGCCAAGTCCACCTTTTTTGTTAAAAATATCCACTTTGACCTCTGCCTTCACAGAAGCTGAAAGCTGGATGGAGAAGATACAATAATGACTAAACAAGACAAAAATAGAGAGAATGGTTTCCAACCTACAGATGGTTGCTTTTTGAAACGTGTAATTGTCATACTACGGCTATCCCACTGTGCTACAGAACATTAAAACTACCTCTGAGAAATCAGGTGTAGAGGGAATACACTTCAGTAAACAGAAAGTCATGCATGGCAAGCCCACAGCTCGGCATGGTGAGAAGTTGCTAGCTGTTCCTCTAAAATGAGGAACCAAACAAGACATCAGCTCTTATCACTTCAACATAATATTGAAAATTCTAGGCAGACCCACTAGGCAAGAGAAACAAATGTAAGTCATCCCAAGTGGAAAAAGAAAGTCAAATTATGCTGTGCTTTGGTGTCTAACTTTTTCTATCCCCATTTCCATTATCTTTCCTAACCTTCAGAGAGTTCTGCTCTAACTTTTACACTTATGTGATTATGTTAGAGAAGAGGAAGTAGTGTTAGGTCGTGCATAGCCCAAATTTCATGAAGAAGAACTAAGAAAATACAAATTAAACATTCAGTCTGAAGTGGTTTCAGCTTGCTCATCTACCTGGGTGGCCAGAAGATTTTAAAAATTCCAATTTACTAGTAGCAAGGAAATGGCTCACTATTTGGAAATTCATAAACATCAGAAGGCACCGTGAGAGTCTGCAGAAATTCAAATGGCAAGGACAAAACCAAAGCATAGCTATTAGAATTATCAGAGATGGAGTATAAATTAAGTAGTATGTCATATAGTTTACAAAATAAGAAAGATTCCAGCGTTATAAAAGTACAAGAGTATATCAAAATTAACCAACCAATTATCAAGGAAGAGTTCTTCCACAAACAATATTTTATTGATTGATTGAGCACGTTTAGTACAGACATATCCATTTTTTTCAATGCTGGAGGCTCAATTCTTGACCGCAAATGCGGAAATAGCTTCAACACTCCTTTGGATTCTATCTTTTTCTGCCCTCACTGTAAGTTATATTAAATACCTGAAATTAAAAGCTTTGAAATGAGACATACTTCAGGTTTTCACTGACACTAAACTTACTTGTTTAAGTTTCATCTGTATCAGTACCTGTTCGCACTGCATCATGGTTGCACATTTGGTAGGGAGTGATACTTGTCCCCAACACATGTAACTTCTTTTTTCACCGCTTCCCCTCCCCACTGGCCCCCACACATTTACTAAGTCACATCCCCTCGGTAAGCTGGCTCACACAGACTCTTTCACTGGTTTAGCTAAAAGGTGATGATACAAATTATCCTTGCTAATGCATTTAGAGCTCTTTAAAAGGACATGTAACCAAACTACCAAGAACTGTTACCTGTTTCCACAGACAAGAATGTGAACTTTGCTGTTTATTTTCCTTTTGTCATCACAGTCTACTTAGAAGTTACAGTTTCAGGAATCACAGAAGCTTCTGCCCCCTTTGCTGAACTCCAGTATTAACTGAAAGTTTTGTGTGTTCAACAGCGCATAATCCCAGCAGGGAAAGATTAGCAGTGCCTTTATTTACTGTTCCATCTGCCAGCACGATTCCAAGCTCACCCCTCTCCCTTTCATCACAGGTGCAAGCCACACCCACAGAATATACTCATACGGATTACATAAGCCTTCTCTGCTGCCCACTCTTCTCAGTTAGAACTGCACACACTCTGTAGAAGGAACGCCTCGTCCAACAAGCAGTCCATGAAATCCACCCTGTACTCTCTGTGCCCCTTAACCCTGGGCTCCTGAGCCTGGGTGCTGCTGCACAGGGAGGACATCTGTCACGTCTTGGGACCTTCAAACTGTCCCAGCTGTGGAGTGCTGCTGACATCTAGTGGGTGGAGGCCAAGGACACTGCAGAATTATTCAACCACCACGGCCTTGGTGTCAACGCTGAGAAACCTGAACCTACTTCCAAAGCACCGTTGTTTTACTGGGAAACTCAACATAAACCTGGGCACAGAATAGGAGCGAGGTGCAGGCTAGATGTAGAGCTGAAAGCTGGATAAAGTATTGAGGAAATAATCCTATTACTTGTAGCAGATTTGTAATTTCTTTTCTTTTTTTTGTATTTATGACATATTTACCCCAGAATGCAGATTCAAGAGCCCAATGGACTTCCTTGACTTGAATCCAAATTTTGCTACTTGCTTGCTTGATAATAGAAAGAAATCTATTCTGTCTTCATCGGTTACTACATTTGTAAAACAAGATTAATAACTTCCTTTTTTCTTTTTTCTGAGACAGTGTCTCACAATGTAGTTCAATCTGGCTTTGAACTTACTATGTAACCTAGGCTGGCCTTGAACTTGTAACCGTCCTCCTGCCTCAGCCTCCTGAATGCCAGTGGTTACAGTGATGCACCACTGTGCCCCACTATGACATACCTTTCTAATGACTTACTAAATGCACTTCTGCAATGCAGGATCACCTTCCCGGTATCAAAGAATGCAAAGATATTGGATTCTTTGGTAAGTGAGATAATAATACAATACAAGAAATGTTGAGTCTGGAGTAGCTTGATAACCTCCTTTCATGTTTCATATTTCATTGCTTTTAAAGTGTCTTTTCTCAAACTTGAGCATCCTTAAAATCAGCATCTTTTCAGCAATGCTATCTCACAGATAACTGTGTGTCATGCTGCAGTTTATGATGTCGTTACAGTTGACTTAGTGCTCGTGAACGTAGCCAGTATTCCTGGTAATATAATGTAATAAATACATGCATTGGATGTTCTGGTACATTCTAAGCAAGGTATGTAAGTCTTGTTTTGTATTAAAACCCAAAACAAAACAAAGTCTTCCTGTAACACGTCCTGGTAAGATAAAGAAAGTTTCACTGTGGGGACTGTAGCAGCTGCTTGAAGAAAATATCTCAGTAACAGCAGTGAAGTACTCTCAAGCAGTGTGTCTGTTGCTGCCTGTCTTGGTGGAACATGGAGATACGGATATCAGTTATTTTGAGACCAAAAAAATAAGGAAAAATGGACTTCAAATAAGAAGCTGGAGGTATGCCTTAAGGAACTGCTTCACTTAATTTTCTCTGCATGTATGTATAAGAATGAAATAAACAAGTTCAAAAGACCTCTTTCAGGCATATGAAGTACAATTTTTATTTGAAAAGCATTTCTTTGCAGGTGTTTTCTTTCTTAGAGCAATGTAAAAATGTTGTCACGTTGTTCAGGTGATGACCTCTTAGAGCGGAGGGAACTGTAGCCACAGTCTTCCTTAGTAACTAGAGTATGACTGAGTCCACCCAATTCAGTGACCTTCTTGATGGTCAGTGAAAGATGACCAAAGAGAAAATTTTCTCCTACCACCTGTTTAAGATGAGTCGCTGAAAGTATCAATCCCCATATTGAACAGAACATAACTATGATTAAGAACACTGCATTTTTCAGAAAAGTTCGCTTTCTGACTACTATTTGCCTTTGCATTTATTCGCAGTATGCTTCCCTCTGGCTGTTTGGTTGGTTAATTCCTATTTGTACTTTATCCCTCAGCTTTGATGACACTGCTGGTGTATGTTCAGAGCACTGAGACTGGGGCTAGCTGCCCCCCTTATGTTTGCCCAGCACACCATGGAACCAAATCTTTATGCTTTCACCGCATACTATAATATGGAGTATTACTTACCAGAAGTCTTTGCAGGGACTTAGTCTTAACCATGGCTGCAGGGCCAGCACCTCTTACCAAGTCCAGCACATGCAGCAAGCACTACCGCTTGTGTCTAGTTCTCCCTCCAGAGCCCCGTGCACTCACAGGAAGGCCTTTCAGCAGCTGGTTGAATCTAGTGTGTGATGTTGGCTTTAAGGTTATGATACCAGAATTGAGAGTGTGATGCTGGATTAAGTGTGCCCCATGGCAAAGGGCAGGGAGCCTGGACAGAACAAAGGGACAGAAAGAAGCTGCTTCACGGCCTTGCTGCCTTCTGCCTGCCATGGACTGCTTGTCCTCTACAATGGCCTTCTGCCCTGCCTCCCTGCTTTGGAGCCAACCCACTGTGGGTTGAAACCTCTACAAACTGTGAGCTGAAATAAACCTTTCCTACTTTAACTTTGGGTGTTGAGTATTTTATTTCTCCCATCCAATACTAACTTCTTACCTTAAATGGCTTCCTGTATTTTGTCGCCTGGCCTTGAGGATCATGTTGTATGGGTCCCTTTCCAATGAGAACAAATAGATACAAGCAATTTGAATATAACAGGCCTTTGATGAAAGTTATTTGTTCCCTGAGTCCATCCCTTCTCAAGCAAGCCAGTATCTCATTACTGTTCCTGGTTAAATTCCAAATTCTACACCCCAGATTATTGCATAAAACTAAGGCAGTGCACTCCTGAAACCAGATCTGTTGGTGCATATCAGCGTGTGTGTGGTGAATTACTGAAGCAGCATGCTGGAGTTTGCTGGAACTTGCCCTCAGACCTCCAAGCTGCGTGGGCACACTGTGTGCATGTGCCCTGGATCACATGATCAGAGCGAGACGCTGCAGCTTCCTCTGAGTTTGCCACTGCAAATGCTAAGATGAAGATTTTCTGCTTCTCAGTTATCTGAGAGTGCTGTGATCATCTTTATGCAATTTTGTAATAAGGAATTAAGAAACTTGGTAACGTTTAGGGAAATACAATGAATCTCCCACATATGCTAAGGCAGGGCACCCTGCTGATCACAATTTCCCGAGAAAATTTGAAATGAAAGCTCTTGAGCGAGTAAGGAGTGCTGCAGTGTGGTGCGGTGCAAGGAGATAATGTCACACAAAGTTTTGTTTAAAGATTTTCAAGAAGCTGAAATAGGGTTAATTTGTTGCTATTAAGCTTTCTTCTACAACCTGCAAATTAAAATAAGGTTCTAAAAATCATTAAAACTCCTACTTAAAGATTCCCCCAAAATAGATGTGCATGGTAGTTAGTGTTGTTAATTGGTTGGGGGGGGCAGTCTTGATTTTAGAGCTGAGACAATGGATGTTCAGAGAACATAAGAAATGCGCCAATGGCCACTCTGCTGATAAAGGACAGCGCAGTATCCACATTTATTTTTATCTGATTTCTGACCTCATGCTTCTATCCACCTGTGATCTAGGTTAAGACTTTCATAACCTAAAAAACACTCTCTCCTTCTGTAATCTAACACACTCTCAATGGTCCCACTTCAAAAGTCTACAGAGTCAGTGGTTCTGCACTTCCATGTTTTGGAGAAATCACACTAATACCTCTAGCAGGACTTAATAGTTTTCAAAGAATCCCGTAGCAATTTTGTCAAATAAAAAAAATGGATACTGATATTCTCATTTTCAAACAAGGAAAAATGAAACTAAAAGTAGATAATAATGTGACATTTAAATGCAGAAAAGAGACCAAGCACTCTGGCTTCTGGTTTTTTCATCTTGAGAAGTTTGAGAAGCTGTGGGATTTGGGACCTGGAGACCAGAGCTGGAAGCTGAGTCTGTCCAGTGGTTGGTTGTAGGATCTTAAGTAAGTCATTTAAATCCATGCACTTCTGCTTTTGTTTGCTTGTTTGTTATGTAGCAAGGTCTCATCATGGAGTTCGAGCTGGCCTCCACTTGTGGTGACCCTCCTGCCTCAGCCTCCCAAATGTTATCATTACAGGAATGTGCCACTGCATCTAGCCTCCTTTTTTAATGAATAAGAACAGATATTTGCTTTCTCTAGTACAGACTGTGAGGTAGATAAACAGTCATGTTTTTTTCGTTCCTCACTACCACCACCACAGAAAATGTTTTTATAACACAATAAGTCTTACTAAAATTAAAACAAAAAAAAAACTGTAACTAAACTAAAATGCCTAGTAAAGGATTCAATCAAAAGTAGAATAGTTGCCAATCTGATACAGTACATAACTGTCGAATTCCTGTTGACATGCTCTCACTTGAGGTGCAACTGACATTTTTGGCCTAGGAAATACTCTCCACTATGTACAATCTGTGTATCACTTGCGGTAAAATGGAATCTCTGGTGTTAGGACCTGGTTTACAGTAATTCGATACTGGATAAACTTTCAGAAAAACCCAGATGTTCTAAACAAACAGAAGACAGGCTCTTTTCATAGATCTAAAATGCTTACATGGGATTGCTTTCTTAAGCTTATTAGAAGAACTGTGCTTCTTTGATAAGCAGTGATGACATTAATTTCATGGAATATTCTTGACAGCATCAGTAAGCAGTATATTTCCACACAATGGGAAGACTCTCTTCAAAATCCATCACTAAGTATTTTTATCATCGCTACTTATTAATGATAAAATAGCGTCTAGAAAGTTTTGAGATAAGATCATTATCTCTATCTTTTGCACCACATTACTGTGGCAAAATTGTCTAACAACTTGAAAGAGGACTGCCACATGAACTCAAGGTGTTTGAAGTTCTCTGTAGCTCTTTTTGCTGCGCTGGTGTCGGTGTAGAGGTGTAGATGTGCACAGCGCCAGAGGGTCAGGATGCAGGTGACAATTGTAGGTGAGGAATTTTTTGCCAAAAAGTTTTATGGTCCAATGGGCAGCTGTGTTTGCACGTAGATAACTGCAGACTTCACCTGGAGACAATCACGGGTTCCCTGTGTGTACAGCCTCCCCTGCCAGACCTCGGAGCCAGCCGCTCTGCGGAGAATTTTGCAGTGAGGGAAAGACAGGTAAGCGAAGAGGTCGCGCCAGCATGACATGGATCTCCCGGAGACGCGCACAGGGTGAGCCGAGGAGCAGCAAGGAGAGGCCACGGCTGAGACGGTGGAGCGGGTGACACCTGGAATACGGGACTTTGAAGAAATTCCAGGTTGAGAAAGTGCTAAAATTGAGAAGCGATTCTCTCTAAGATGTTAGGTAGATAGTTCACCTCTAGGATCTTGGGTGTTTCATGTTACTTTGCTTTGTTCCTGTGTATCTTTTTTAAATGCTTCCTGGCAAAAAATAAAACAAAGTTGCTTTTTCAAATCACGTGTTGCATCACTGTAATGCATGCTTTTCTTAAAAAACATGCATTGCATCATTGTATTCAACAATATAATAGCATATATTTATTCCTAAGTGTAAGCTATTTCCTGAATTTTGGAAAACTATGCCCATAGCGGTATTTAAAGACGCCAGTGAGGACGCAGAACTATTTTTTGGGAGGCTGCTGCCATCTAATGGTTAATTTGAGAAATTCACCTACGTGTATTTGTGTTTCTTAAAAACGGGTTCATCTGAATTTTATTTACTGAATATTTTCTGATTCACAAAGAGTAATTTATCATGTTCCTCCATATATCGAAGCTCCAGTAATTTATACTTCCATGTAATCTCTTGACTCTCAAAGAGGTAATTTCTCTAAAGAAAAGTAGTATCCCGGAATTTAATAGAGTTTCATCCCGTGCTCTCAGTCGACGCTCATGGTCAGCACAGACCCGTGGCCCTCTTCCATGCGTGTCTGTGTGTGTGTGGAGCAAACCTCTGTGGGCCTGACAGCAGATGTGAATGCTCCCGCTTTGGTAATAAGTTACACCCGGCCGCGGGGGCCCAACTCATCCGTCCGCGGTGCCCTTCACTCTCCTTTTGACATCATTCCATCTGTTTTAACATGATTCCAGCTATCTGTCTATTATGTATCTATCATGGATCTGTCCGATCTATCACTTCATGGCTGTAGCTGTAGCTCCAGGAGACTCACAGCCCCACCTACTGGTATTTCTCAAAGTCCTGTTCTTTGAGCCTGTAAAGGTGACAAGACCACGTGGTGCTTACTTGCATGTATGTGTCTGGTAAACGGACAAACCTTCACGTACGCGTTGCTCTGAGTCCGCAGAGGACCAACAACTGAGCAAATTCTAAATTCTCTGCACAAGATTAGAGCTTTCTGTTACCCAAGGTCAAGAAGACTTTCTATCAAGGCCATGCAGGATTTTTAGCCAAATTTGGATGATTGAACACTCAAAAGATGCTCTCACTCGCTGAAATCCCCGGTGGTTAGGTACAGGTGCCAAGGCACCCAGGGACCAAACCAGAAGGCGCCAGCGCGGTGCTGCTCCTGTCGGGTCAGAATGGCTGACTTCCGTCTAAATGGGCAAAGCGGCTTCGTGTCAGTGTGGGGTAACCTAAGGGTCACCTTCCGCGAGTGATACTCAAGGCGGGTGTCAAGACATTTCACAAGAAGGACCCTAAACTTGAAGTGCAATTATAAACTGAAAGTCATGTGCACAAGCCAGCTTCCCCGTTGAACTTCCCGTGTGCCTGGAGGAGCTGTGGGATCGTTCGGGCTAAGGCAGAGGCAGAAAGGCTCTTACATGCCCCTGCGTGCAGGAAAATATCCCACTTATTTATTAATGACAGACTATTCATTCAATCATTCATTCAGAACTGTTACACGGAACCCCTTCTGTGTCTCGGGCACTGGGCTGAGTGAAAGAGAAACTGGTGAAAAAGACAGATTCGACCCCAGGCTTCACGGAGGCTACATTTTGTTGTTACCGAAACACCAAAAGGAAAGGAGGGCGGGAGCTGGAGCACTGCTGAGTTAGCGCAAGGCTGCTTCGGAAGGGAGTGCCCGGGCGCCGAGCCTCCCGTCCACCTCCTTGTGAAGAATTCAGTCCCTTGTCTAGTCAAAAGTACTCAACGCCTGCTCGCTCCTGTGTCCTGTACCCTCAGGAGTGAGGGGAAAGGAGGAGACAAACGCCAAGCCCAGAGAATCCCAGAAATAACCAAACAAATGTACAGTTCAGTGAGTTTCATAGTGACGAGCAACAAGTGGATCTGGGATCTAAGGGAGGCGGTTAGAGGAGGAGGTGAAGCGCTGCTGAGCAGTAGTGTCAGCGCCGTCGGAAGGAAGGAGCCGAGAGAGCTGCCCGTCAGGGCCACGGTGAGAATGAAGCGTCCAGGATTGATAATGATGGGTTCTTTTGTGGGTCTGAAATATGAAGTAAAAGAAATCAAAGTAAACCACATGAAAACCCCAGGCTTTAACTAAGGAAATCTAAAAGATAGAGAAAAAAAGAAGGCATATTCCCCTTAAAGAGAAGGACAAGAGGAAGCCAGAAGACAAAGAAGCAAGGATGGGCAGGTAGACAGACAGACTGATAGACAGACACTGATCATGCTTCAAACTCTGTATCTATGATCTGTACCTGTGGCTCCATCCCTGCTGTGCACTATATAAAGTTGTTGAGCAGGAAGTGCGCCGCCAAGTTCTGAATTTCCTTCTTCCTGGGCTGCTTATCCTCCCTCCTTTTGTGCCGGGCTGGGTCCCGACCAGTCTTCAGGAACAGAGCATGCCCAGGGGAGCAAATCGCCTGGCCTACTGCCCTGCGGCAGGCGGGCGGGCCTGTCTTGCTCACTTGCTCCTTCCAGGCGGCCCTAGTAGGAATATCTTAGGCTTCTCCCTTCTCCTTCTCTTTATATAATTGAAATTTAATAATTTCTTGTGATTATTTGATGTTTAGTTTCTCTGTGTCCCCCCTTAACAAAACTGTAAGTGCACAGGGGCAAAAACATGTTCTGTGATGTTATGGCCACAAATGCTACGTGCTTGGTACCTGAACAGCGCTGAGTAAATATTTTTGGATGAAAAGGAACAGCAGATAGAAGGCAGATATTTAGAAAGTTCTTTCCAGAAGGCTGAGAATCACCGACATCATCCCAGGCTTGGCTGGTCTCTGTCAGTTTTTGGTACCGGATATGTTTACAGAGATGCACACATTCTAACAGTCTACATCTCTGTAGAATGTTACAGAGATGCACACACATATTACAGAAGTATAAAAGATACAAATAAACTGGATCTCAGTGAAAATTAATTTGAGAATCTATCTCTTCTTTGAGTCACAGAAAGCACTGCATTCAAAGTCAGGAAAGTTTATGAAAAGAGAAAGAGTAGGGTTTTTAAGTAGATTTAAAAAGGTGTGAGGAGCTGGGCATGGTGGCACATGCCTGCAATCTCAGCATTTGGGAGGCTGAAGCAGCAGGGTCACTGCGAGTTGGAGGCCAGCGGGGCTACCAAGTGAGCTCAAGGCCAGCCTGAACTGCATAGAGGAACCCTGTCTCAAAAAGACAAAAACAAAAAAAAGGTGTGAGGGTCAAGGAAAACAGGCAGAGTGAACAAAAGCATTGAGGTATTCAAATATAGGGCATTTCTAGAAATGAACTCTGACAGACACTCACTTGGTCAGGATTTGGGTAAGACAAACCTGATGGACTGCCAGCCCCTGTCAGAAACAAACTCTGAGTAAGGAGTTTGGAAGGGACTGACCAAGTACTGTACCAGGAATTGTAGTCAGAGGATCTTCTATGTACCAGGTGTGACTGAAAACCACAGTGAATGTTTAAATTTAAAAACACAAAATTTATTACACTAAAAGACACATTGCCCTGAGTCTCCCTCAAAACACTCCTCCTTGGTTCCAGCACACTTATCCCATCATTCTCACCACTTCCTGCAGCAGCTCCGGAAGTCCTCTTTCGTGAGTGTCTTTAGTTGCAGTGGCATAGATGCCTTGGTGTCCTGAATGAATTCAAAACATTTAACTTTCATGGTCTTTTGGACTTTGGAGAAGAGCAAGAAGTAACTTGTTATAATAGATACTCTTTAACCTAAATATTCTCCATACATTTTGATTACACCTCTATAAACAGCACTAAATTGGATACTTATCATAAAGCCACATTGGCACACATGGTAACATGTTGTAATATTCTTTTATTAGGATCCACCTAAGACTCAGAAAGCTAAAAACACTTAAGGTACAGAGCTGTCAAATGATAGTGTCAGGATGAGTCCTAATTTAATGCAATGGTATTGGTACAAAAATATATTACTTTGAAGAGAGGAATTACTGGACATATGTGAAAATAAGAAGAGAAATCATCTTTCATCTTCCAATAAGTCATGAAATATGGTTAAAATGATCAAATACATTGGATATAATTCTAACTCAAAGGAGGGCACAACTCCTTAAATCCATAAGTTGCACACTGGAGAATGATTTAAGTTTATAAAATTCCAATATTTATCTTTAATATAAGGCTTCTCAAAATGTTAAACTCATTTCTTTTTCAGGGGAGTCGTTCCATATGGTAACACAATCCTAGTAACTGAGGGGACTTTATACATCTGGGTTGAAATATATACAGCTAGGGGTTGAACTCAGGATCTTTGCACTGAGCTATGTGCCCTGTCCCTTCTACTTTTCATTCTGAGACAGGGTCTTGCTAAGTTGCTAATCTGTCTGTGCTGGGCTCAAACTCCAGATCCTCCGGCCTCAACCTTCCAGAATGCTGGGATTGCAGATGCGTGCCACCCGACCCAACTACAAATATATTTTTGCTGAAGATGGTGAATAACAATAGTTTTGTGTCAGAGAGTCGAGAGGCAATTTCTGTGTACAGATGTGCACGTGTGTGACATATTCATGAAGAAGAAAAGCTGTGTGTTGCTTATTATGATGTTATTTGTTGTATTTGTGCTAAGAACTCAAACACAATTTCCAGTTTTATGACAAATTGCCCAATTGTGGTACTTATGTATATTTCAATGAAAATGTGGACCATATGTGTCTGATTTTCTCAATCCTAATTCATCAAAACATTATGCCATGAAAGTCACTCCAATTTCCAAGCTGCTTTAAGATCCACTTGGGGCTTTTTTTTGGTCAATTTAGAAATCATGCTTTTATAAAAACAAAGAAAATTTAGAAATGTGAATGCAGTCTGAAATGAGGTAGTCACAATGCTCTTGGTAGTATTTCCTTTGGTAAAAATATCTTTACCTCTCCAGTAAATAGGAGGTTTTAACAAAGCAGCCACCTAACGAGGGAAGCCCTCCTTCTTTCCCTGGGAGCGGTCTGCCTGGCTATCTCAGGAGTTGGATCACATGTCTTTATAATACTGTGCTGTGCACTCTGCAAAAGAGAGACAGAGAGAGAGAGAGAGAAAGAAAGGTGCAGAAAGGGAGGAGAAAATGTCCCAGTGTCCACACCTACACACACTCTGTCCACACAACTTTATGCCAGTGGCTATTGATTGGCTAAAGAGAGGTGAGTGCCTCATCAAGTGGAAAAACTTAAAGATATTCTGAAGCAACTGTGCTCCGGCTCATAATTCAAGCTCGATATGCATTGAACTTCACTGAGTTTGCCTTAAAGTTCCAGGTAAACTGCTTCAGAAGAAGAGAAGCTGGAGGTCTCTCCAGGGAAAGAAATGTTAAACTGTTGATGAGTTATGTCCCCAGAACCTGTCCATCAGCATCCACTGGGTCCTCTCCCCATCATCTGCTACCAGATAGAAAGGAACAGCCTTGGATCTGGATTCCCTGCTACCAACCTCTCTCCTGACCAGCCTTCTCAACTCTGCTGTCACACTGACTTCTCCAGCGTGCAGACTTTGCTTCATCTTGCCGTTGCTGCCTTTTAAAGCTCTGTCATGACTACCAATGTCTATAGAACTAAACCAAAACTATACAAGTTGGTGTCTATTTTAGTTACTTTCCTTGTTGCTGGGACAAAATGCCCAACCCCTGCAAGTTAAAGAAGGACAGGTTTGTTTTGGTTTGTGTCCATACATAGCTGGCTCCAAGACAGGGTGGCATGGCAGATGGCCATCAGAGAGAAGAAACAGCCCACGTCAGGGCAGGCAGAAAAGTGAAGCCTCCCTTTCCGTTTCATCCCATCCAAGCTACAAGCATTTTACAGAGTGCCACCCACACCCAGGGTGGGCCTTCCCATTACCTATGCCCAGAACAAAATTAAATCAATCAGCGGTCTAATTTAGTGCCACCTAGTCTTGCTCCCATTTTCATATGACCTTGACCCAGCCATCTCTGAAAAGCCCTACCTATGAGAGTGTGAGGCTTTGAGGGGAAACCTACATAAAGCTGTAATGGCTGATACATTGTGTCAACTTGAGCATTAAGAGGTTTAGAAGCTTAACTAAGTGACTCAGCTGGGGGCCAGGTCCTCACTTTGTAAGCATCCTCATCCTGTGCAAGAGGCAGGTATGAGATGGTGTGAGTGCTACACCTGCCCGAGGGGATGAGAGCCTGCTCACAGTATAAGGGACGGAAAGAGGCTTACTCCCCACTCCCTTTTGCTCTTGTTAATTTTGCTGTCTTCCACTGCCCTTTGCCCCTCACCAGGCCACGCTGCCTTGGAGCCGCTGATTATGAACTGAAATTTCCACAAACTATAAGCTAAATAAACCTTTCTCTTCCTTAATTTTGAGTGTTGGGTATTTTGTCTCAGCAACAAGAGAAAAGCAACCAAGACACAAGCCATAACACCCTGTCTTCTTAGTGCCCTGTGTGTACCATGTTTTTTCATGCGGGTTTGACTTGGCCTTGAGTAACCTCTGAGTGAGCAAATCCTCTGTAAGCATCTTTCAGGAGCACCTGAGAAATTCCCAGACAATCTTCTGCACTCCCACAGCACTGTTTCCCAGTTTGTCCCCACACAATAACACTGACTTCCAATGATGTCCACTTGTGTGGTCCAAGATTAGCTATGAGTTGGAGCTGACCACTAACTTAGCAGAAGTCGCAAAAAAGGGAAAAATTCCTGCCTAGGTGTTTGCCTCAAAACTCATGTTCTCCTTGCTTAGAGCCACAAATCCTTTTTTCTTTCTCCCTTGCTTTAATGCTTTTGTTTGTGTGACTGTCTTAGCTTCTGAATCAGAGCTTTTGAACATTGGCTGTTGTTGCTGTTTAATATCTCGTGTCTCAGATGACCTTGCCAGGAGGCCAGCTGCTCCTTCATATGTGCCATGAGACAACTTTCATCCCGAAACTCACAGGCTGATAGAACAGATCAGCTGGGCCCTTCCAGTCACACATGACATTCCAGATCAGTTATCAGGAATATAGGGAATGCAAAGATAAGAAGCCTCACACTTGCTGCGCCACCTGGTCTGCGGTGGGAACTTGGGTGGGCTTGCTTAGCTCTAGGAGGGGGAAGCTTCCTTCTCAGTGTCCGATGATAAAGGCTACATGACTAGTAAGGCCCACAGTATAGGCTGCTTTGCAAATGAAAGAGAACCAGGTTTCCTTGTAAGGAGAGAGGAAGAATGGCCAGGGTGTATCCAGATAGCTTGTCCAAAAATGACCTTCTTTTGACCTAAAGTAGGAAAGATTAATTTCCAGTTCTGCTTTGACTATTGCATGAGTAAAGGAAAAAAAAAAAAAAAAAAACTCTTGTCTGCAGAAGGCACAAGAACAGTGCAGCGCTGTGAGGCTAACATTGTAAATACGACATCAAATAGGACATAAACGGACTTTGTTGGTTTTCACGGTCTCGTCAAACTGGTTTGTTATCCACTCTTTTAAAAATAAAAAATTAATTTGATTGTTAGCAGGAAGAACAGTTCCTTGTCTTGTTTTTGCATAGAAAATTCCCTTAAGTAATGACACCTTCTTTTTCTTCATTATAAAGACAAATTTTTAAACTGATTTCTAACCTAGAATAGTCCCAGATCACCCAGGTTTGGTTTCATCACTGATCACAAATCAGTACTGATTAGCTATGACTTGGAGCTGGCCACTAACTTAACAGAAATCACAGAGGAGGAAAAAGATTTCTGCCTAAGTAGTTGCCTCAAAAATTAAGTTCTCCTTGGGTAGAGCCACAAATCCTTTGTTCTTTCTCATAGAAAGCAAGAAACAGATTATCAAAGATGTAAGGTACAAAATTTGAAATTACTTTTAAGTAACATTTAAGTCCCACTTGCACATTGGATGTTAAGAGCTACATGACACTGTTGCCCCCCCCCCAACAATGAGAATGAGTTAAATAGTGTTCTAACCATCCAGTATCCGAGGCCGCCAAGCAACTTACCTCTAGGAAAGCAGGAGAGGATGAGCCAGCCCTTGTAGAAGCAGACCTTAGAAAAGCAGCTGAAAGGCAGACAGAGCCTTAAGGTCTGACCCAGTAAAAGCGACAGTTTATAGTTACTGGGAGCTGTAGAAATAAGAGGAGTGCTCACCAACCCACTAGAGCTTTCCCACAGGCTTCTAATTGACAGTTATTAAAAAAATATTGGGGCCAAGGAGAAGATGGAGGAAGATTTCTCTTGTTGATATTCCAGAGAAAGGAACAGAAAACCTTTCCTTCTCTCCAGGGCCCATATCTACTGATTCTGAAGGGAGTAAAGAGGGAAGGAAATTCCCTGAGGTTCAGGACCTTACACAGGTATCAAAGCCAAAGGCTGCTAATCCAGGAGGCCCAGGGGGGATTAGGAAATTTGCACAGTGTGATACTGCAGTGTACAGTTTTGGTTTCAGTCCACAGTTCCAGGCTGATAGTTCTAAGGCAGGCCATGGGAAACAGAGTTTCTTTCACCAAGGAGGATCACAGAAATTAATCCGCCCGCCTTTCTGTGTTGGAGGTGCCTATAGGGAAATTCTCTGTCCTATGTTGCCAGTAGGTCAAGAGACCCTCCTCATTCCAAGGAGCTCCAGCCTGCTGCGTAATGGGAGCACTGCACCCACAGGCCAGGAAGCAGCTGAACAGATGGCCTTGCTGGTTTCCCCACCCAGTCCACTAGCACCAGAGGACACCTTTTATCCCATCCCAATTCGCCATGCTTATCCAGGCTTCAGTCAGGACTATGGATTGAAATCTGCACAAACCCCCAAAAGGACAAGTTGGGATGCTTCCAGACAGCCGATTCTTGGGTGGCAAGTCCTAAAGACAGGGAAGCCCCTTCTCCACACCCTGCTCTGTGCATCTCTTCATCTACATTCTTTGTAACCCGTGCTTTACGTTAAAACAGTAAGTTCACTTCCCAGAGTTCTGCAGGATGCTCTGTTAGTCAGCTTTCTGTTGCTATAACTAATACCCAGGACAATCAAATGGCAAAGAGGAAAAGTTTATTTTGGTTCACGGTCTTATCGTTTCAGTCCTCGCCTGGTTTGCCCTGTGGCCTGTTACTGGGAAGCATGTAGAGGCGTGTGGTGAGGAAAAAACCACTCAACTCAACTCATGGCGGACAAAAGCACCACCCTCTTTGAGCGTGCCCCCTCCCAAGGACTAAGAAACCTACCTGCACCCCACCACTCAAAGTTTCTATCACCTCCCAACAGTGCCAAGCACGAGACCAAGACGTTAACGTGAAAAGCCTGAGTGGAGGAGCTGACGACAGCACCACCCAAGGAAACCAATCTGGCCCAGCGGGGACTATGTAGGAATTTCGATTCTTGGCCCGCTTGTGAGAGAGACATGTAAAGAGCTCAGGGCTTGCAGCTAGCATCTAATGTGGAGGAGGGTGGTCTTAAGACTGAGTCTTCAATCTGACTCTCCTAAGCTGCACTATCTGCAGGTTCATGTCAAAATTTAATTGAATTCAAGGACATCTGTCTGGGTGTCTTCCCTCCACTGCGAGGTTGATTGCCTGCTGAGCCGGAGAAGTAGCTGTGTCTAGCTAGGAGTGGTGGCACATGCCTGTAACCCCAGCATCTGGGAGGCTGAGGCAGGAGGATCACCATGAGCCCAAGGCCAGCCTGGGCTAATTAGTGGGTTCAAGGCCAGCTTGAACTACAGACACCCTGTCTCAAACAAATACACAGCCATATTTCAGTGTCAGAACTCTTTATGTGTTGGTTGTGGTGAGATGACAGAGGAAAAACACAATTTGTTTTTCCTAACACTCCTGGACAGAAATGGGAACATAGGGAAGTAGCAAGAATGTTGAGAATATCCACCCTCTCACCTTCCAGGAGTACAGAACCGGCCGCAAATGAAAGCTCAGTCTAGACAACTAAAAATCCATCGTAGTCAACACAAATTCACAAGCAGCAGCAGTTTATTGCAGAAGAGATAAAGCCGGGAGAGAGGCTCCCTCTGAATACTGGAGATAGGAATTGCAGGGATTGTGGGTCAGAGAGCCTGGAGGTCCTGTCTCCGCCTCTGTGGGGAAAGCCATGGGTGCAACCTGTGCTGGAGCGGGCTGAACCCTGCAGGAACTCCTCTGGGAGAATTCTCCCTGTCTCATCAGCACGCAATAACTAAATAAAAATAAAACTGAACTCTCCAGGATCCTGTTCCTTCTTCCCGCCATGTGTTCCCTGTGCCTTCCATTGATAAAACTTACCACTATGTCAGCTGGCAAAAGAAAACATAGCAAGGGCCCAGATAACTACTCACACATGAGATGACAAAGTATAAAATCTAAGCTGAGAGCACTAAACTAACAAGCATGGTGTGCCTTTTCTTCAGTTTTTTATTGTTATTTTTTCTAATATTTTTACTGGAGCTTCTTAGAAGCTGCATATAGTTAGATCTTAATTATTTTATGTTTAAATCTGACAATCTCTGCCTTCTAATTGCTTTATTTAGGCCATTTACAGTTTATATAATTATTGATATGGTTATATCTAACCCCCCTACATGCTAGTCACTTCCTATCAAAACTTTTTATTACTTATTTAATTATTTTCCTTTTTCTACTGGTATTTTTGGGTTGATTAATCATTTTATGTGATTCACATGTGTCCATTTAAAGATGAACTGGGTGACTGGTAAAGTGGTCTCTAATATTCCAATCAGTACAGTGATTGCAATGTTCTTACTCTTACCCTCCCTATGAATGAAAACTCGTAGAACTAGAGAATATTTGCATCTAGAACCAAAAATCATTACTCAAACGAAGGTCAGACAGATTCGGATTGGTTGTCTATCAGCTGACACCACTTATTTATATTTCTTGCGATTAACATCTGGGACCAGTTCTCGACCAGTGCTGGGAGAAGCTTTGGGAATTGTTTTCTCAGGGGAAAGGATGTTTTCCCAGTGTCCTGCAAGACCTACCGAAAGAGTACACCAGCAAAATCTGAAGGAAAGAGGAGACAGCACCCCTAATAACCCAATTTATGGGTACCCAGTTACAGCTAGTCTCTGTCCACAGTGTGCTGAGCACCCTTGCTACACGGGTGCTACTGTGTTTTAGCTGGCAAGAGTAAATTGCTACCAGTGCTTGAGATTCAGGGAAATAATGTTGAACACCAGAGCTTTTGCACTCTGTGTGACCATAAATCAAGATGATAGGTCACTGGAACAGCTGTCTGGCTATGATGGAAAGCAGATTGTAGCCACCTGTCCAGAAGTTGGCTATGGCTAGAAAGCAGCTTGGAAAGACAACAGACCACTAATTGAATAGTTAACTGAATAATGACTCTAATGAGCATCGTTCCCTTCTATCCTGCTGGTAATATCCCCTCACTTGGGAAAATCTATCGGTTATTCTAATCAGTGTGGAGTCTTTAAATGCTGTCTTTAAAGGTCAGTGGCCAGGTTTGGTAGAGATCAAGGTAAAGAGATGAGATCATGTGTAAACTATGACAAACATGAATTATGGACGTTACTGGACAGTTAGGCCTTGAATAATGTTCTCTAATGACTCAAGTAGCAGAGATAAAAGAATTTATTGTCCCTGGTGTTCAAGCTGGTAAGACAATGATCTGTCATTCTGTGCAGGTAACAGGCAGGGTTTCATAGGGCACCTGGAAGATGATGTCTACAAAGTCTTTATCACGGTGTTTTTTTTTTCTTTTTGTACCAGGAATTGAATTTAGGACCTTGCACTTGCCAGGCAGTTGCTTGAGCTATATCCCCAGCTACCACAGTATCTTGTCTGTGCCTCTGTTCACAAGCCAGAGGCAATCCAGAATTCACCAAACCATAGTGACTTCTCGTTACTCCCTAGGTCGCTCTGATGGCTGATACATGAGAAAGATCATTTCTATTGAGAAAAATGGGGGGGGGAGTCATAGTGCAATTTAAACTGGTGTGTCTATTATTAATCTCTGCCACAGCTGTAGGTGAAACAAAGAATTGTTATTTCAGTGCTATAATTAAATGAATATCATGCTCATATTAACAAGGATCCTCATAATAAGAGTATATTGTGCTGATAAGAATGTATTGCTTATTCTCTCCCGTGCTAAATTTACAGAAAAGTTTCATTTAAAATAGCTCAGAAAGCATTTTGGGGGCTTTGAGGAACATTGCAAAAGCAGTCTTAGTTATCACATCACATAAATTGGTTTAAAGTAATAGCGAGTGTGCGTACTTTGGTCCACCAGGAAAAAATAAGTGGATGTTGATCAGAAGAGAAAGATTTGAAGTAACATTGTTTTGGTTCTGGTAAAATAATATAAAGAATCCAAGTACACTTTAATATTTGAATTCTATTAGCAGTGATACATTTATTCTGTCACTTGGGATAACACTTTGGTTCACATATTAAAATCTTAATTATTATATGTACTTTTCTATCCATCATATGAACTCAGTCTGAGACTTAAAGAAAGACACGTTCTGACAAAAGATAATGTAACCACAGTTCAGAAAACAGTGATATTGTTTCTTATCTAAACCAGAATTAGGAAAGTACTTTCTCAAAATTTCATGTGTAGCCCTATTGCACAGATTTCTCCCATATATTTTCTGATAAATTAAGTACAACAGAATAGTAAGATTTTGCTTGTTGTTCTTTTTTTTTTTAAGTAGAAAAGCTTTTAGCAAACATTTTCAAGAGATGACATATCTCTGAAATGATGAAATTTATTGGTGGTTTCTTCCAAGCATGTGGGATAGAACTTATTCCCTCTTAAGAGATAAATAAGGAAATGGGTCAATGAGAGGATAGTGACTCTGCATTTAGTGCTTTTGTAGGGAGATATTATATCGTGCAGCAAAAGGCTACAATCTGAACATTTGGAGAGCCATTCTGATTCCTGCTCTTTTTTTCAGACCTTCTGACGATGGAATTTGGATTTATAGCTTTTAAAATACTTCTATACATAATGATTTATTGACTTTCAGAAAAAATTCAAAATATGAGGTATGATCAAATGGTGAATGCTTAAGAAGCCAAAATGTATTACAGTAAAATACACATTGCCATTTATTTTCCTCAAAATATTCCTTCTTCCTTCAAAGACACTTATCCCATTGTTTGTGCCACTCTCTGAAGCAGCTCTGCAGTCCTCTTTCATGAGTGCCTTTGGTTGTGCTGTGTGGCTGCCTCCACGTCCTGAATCTATTCAAAACGTTTATCATTCAGGTCATTTTGCCTTTGAGGAAGCACCATGAGTCGCCCAGGCCCAGATCTGGTGGATACAACAGATGAAGAGATATCCTGATGTTTTTATCTCACAGAAATGGCTGTAAAGTTTTGTGAACGATTCAGCTCATCTCAGCCGTCCTGAAAAAGACACTCATGAAAGGACTTCCGGAACTGCTTCAGAAAGTAGCAAGAGCAACGGGATGAAAGTGTTTGAGATGCGGAGTACTCTGAGGGAGACTAATGACAATGTGTCTCTCAGTGGAATAAATGTTGAAAAATTTAAACCTCTATTACAGTTTTTTAATAGTATCCCTACATAGAGTAACGTCCACATGAGGCTTTTACTTATTGCTAGTATAAGATTTGTTAGTGTAACCTACTGAATGTATCAATCCCCTGGATCCTCACCCGCTTTTCTGGATGCTCCTGGTACAAAATGAATATTGCCTCCCTTGTGGACACCCATTCCCTTTCTTCCTCTCAATTGCAGGCTGTTTTCTTTCTTCTCAGCCTTATACCACGGGCCTGGTGGGTAGATATCACCCTGCCCTTCCCCGTCATGAACAGACACTGTCTTTCCCTTCTCTCTGAACACAGAGCTCTTTTGATGAGTAATCCATAAGACTAAAACCTCATGCGTCTTTGTTTGAGTTTGGTGGATGAGACTGAGTGAACTGTCACATCCTTCCCCACCTCTTCAAGGTCTGTCTCTGGAGAGCAACAGTTGTGTGGGAAGATGTCTCCGCTCTCATTCCTTGGAGTATCAAGGCTTTTGTGTGGAGAACACTATTAGGATCATACTCACAATACTAGGTGTGCTTACCCTGGAAACAGGTTGGCAGATTCTGAGAGCAACGTCAGCAGACACGAGGCGCATCACCTCTCTTCCTTCTGGCTTGGCTTTTTATCTTTACTTGACGTCTACATATTGTTTTCTTTTGTTCACCCGAAGATGTGTACGTGTGCAGGGATTACCTTCAGCTTATCTCGAACAACAGGATATTTTGCTACTAAATATTTTTCATCGACATGTCATTTTTTTTACCATCTTGATAAAGCCTTCTTGTGACCTCACCTTCCTTGCTTGCTGCTCTTCATTTCTTTCCCCCGCTAAGCATCCTCTTTCTTCCACTGTTGCAGGAATGTTGTGTTTGTTTCTGTGCTCACCAGTCTCGCTCACTATGTTAAATGCGGTGGTCACTTCCCAGGCCTGCTCTTTCTTGGCCTAGAGTCTTGAAGGAGACTCATGGAGCAAAACAATATTCCCTTGGTTTTGTTCCATGTGACCCTCCTCTCTTCAGCCCCTTAGTGTGGAATAGTCAAGAACTCCATTCTGACTCCTAGTTTTGGGGCATTCTACACTCACCTTTATGGGCTTTCAGGCAGTCTGACAGTGCTACTGGCCTTTTATGTGCCGCTAATTCCTAAAGTTTTGTTTTAGTAAAGATAAGAGCATTTTCAGGTTGGATTTCTTTTCCCGACTTCAGGCTTCTTTACACAACCGCCTACTCACTGTCTCACTTGAGCATCTAATTCAGGGCTGCTTTTGGTGCGGTCATTGGACTCGTACCCACTCAGGAGTCAGCTGTTACCAGTGTGCAATGAAGTCAGTGCAAAAATGAAAGAGTTTTGAAACCTCTCAAGTGACTTGGAGTCACCTCATCAAGCGCATCCCCAGGGCGCTGCCTCCTGGAACAGGGGACCTGAGAGATTGTTGACTTTGCATGATTAACTGTTCACAGCATTAGAGCTGAGTTCTAATCCATGCTGTAGGACCAAGTGTTGATTCTTCATTCACTTGAAACTGAAAAACCTAGTCCCTCACACAAGGCAGTTTGAGAAGGACTGGCCGAGTGGCATTGTGGTTTGGATAAGTTTGAGAATGTCCCCACAGAAATAGGACATTTCTGTGGGAAATGAGGTCTTCAATGAGGGGATGTAGAGGTGGGAGAGCCTTCTAGAGTAAAGCCAAGGGAAGGCGTGGGGTCAGGGGCCTCCACCTTGGGCAGGGACTCACTACTGCTGCTTTTGCAGGGTAAGCTGCATCTCAGGAGGGAAAGTGGTTGTACTGCAAGACAACCTCTTCAACCCTCTGCGCAGCCAGCTGCTTTCTTTTCTGTATGCAGCCACTTCTGTCTCTGTCTCTGCTATGTTTTGGCGCAGCTACAGCAGCGCTCAGCAGAGGTGGGACAGATGGGGACACCTGGTCTTGGACCGTCAGTCTCCTCTGAGCCAACTCCATCTCCTTTCTCCATAAAGTGTTGGTCAGGTAGTTTGTTGTAGCAACAGAAAATGAAGACAGGTAGACACCGCAAATTCAATATATTCATTAAATTAAATAACATTTAATTTATTTTACAGGCATAAGATTTAGTCCACAGAAAAACATCTTAAACAGCTCTCACGTGGTCACCCTTGCACCCACACTGCCTATGTATACATGTGAACATATAAATTCTATGTGAGTGGAGACTCATTGTGAACAAGAAACTAGTTGAAGGCCTGAGAGTTAGAAAATGTTATCTCTGTGCATCATGAAAGCCAAACCCTCACTGGTTCCACTGATTCCAAAGACTTCTCTAAAGGTCTCTCATGCTGCATCATGTCATGTGTGTGTCTTTCACATGGAAATATTAGTGGACATAAACATATGATCTTACTTTTGTCTTTTCTATTTGATGAATAGGAATGTTCTTATAATGTGTTATTCTGTAACTTGATTACCCCCCAAGATACACACTATATTATATAGTTGGGGATCTTTTCTGGTCAATTCATGTAAGTTTGACCCTGAAAGCTCCATGCTGTACAACATAATTTGGAGACTCACTTCCATAATGTGAAATATTCTGATGAATTCTAAAGTTATGATGGTATGCACTTCTTTTTTTGTTTTGTTTTGTTTTGTTTTGAGACAAGGTCTCTTTGTGTAGTTCAGACTCCTCTTAAACTCACTTTGTAGCCTAGGCTGGTTTCGAACTCCCAACAATCCTCCTGCCTCAGCCTCCCGAGTGCTGCAATTACAGGCATGTGCCACCACGCCCAGCTGTACGCACTTCTTGACATGTATCTTATCCACATGTACAACATAACTATGGAACGTTTTCCCAGAAGAGATTTGCTTGCTCAAGGATCTGTACATTAAAATGCTGACTCTCTGGGGCTGTCCAAAAACTCTGTACTCAGTCAGAGTGCAATCAACAAACCACTCTAGGCTCCCACTAACCCTGGCATCTGCCAAGCCTCTTGTTTTTTGGCGACTTTATTCATGAACGCACTTTGAAGTTTATTTTGAGGCTTTCATTCGTTATTATTCATTTCTTGCTTGTTGATATTCTTTCCATATTTTCTTGCTTTTTAGTTGATTTGTAGAACAAGACATACACAAATACTTGTAGTCATGTGTATCTGATAAAGATTGCAATTGTTTTCTCATCAAGCTATTTGTCTTTCAGGTTGTCAATAGTCTCAATCTAGTCTTAAAAATTGTCATACCTTAGCTTTAAATTCTATGAGTACAAAATTCCTTCAGACTCCTAAATTAATTTGTAAACATCAAGAGTCATGTTATTTGTTTATAAAATAGTGAGTGCTCTTCTTTCTACCCACAGGTCCTGCTACTATTTGTAACTTCTGTGCAGTGAGATGAATATGATTTCATTTATTTGTTTCAGGAAAGATTTTTAAAAAGCCATCTTACCCATACATTTTCTTTTATTTGTAAGGCATTATTCTATCTCCAAGTTGCCTCATGAATTTATTGACAGTAAAAAGCTGCTATCAAGGGTTTTTTTACATTCTTCCAAGGCACGGGCTGTTACAGTTTGTGTCTGTGTGTTCCCCCAATCCTCATACACTCATGGGGCAGCTTCTAGAGTTTATGACTGATTCATGGTCCAGCGTTGGAATTATGGATGTGAGTGCTACACCTGCCCTGGGGTGGATAGTTTGCACACAAGGTAAGGGAGGGGAAGAGGCTGTTTGCTGCACTTCTTCCTTCTTCCTCTTGTTGCATTTGCTGTCTACCTCCGCCATGAACTGTTGCCCTCTGCCATGTGCCACTCTGCCTCAGAGCCAGCTGAGTATGGGCTGAAACCTCCACAAACTGTGAGGCAAATAAAGCTTTCCCTTCTTAATTTTTGGCATCTGGTATTTTGCCTCAGCAATGAGAGAAAAGTAACCAAGACATGGGCCTATGGTAAATTAAATAGCATTTGAGCCACCTAATTCTAACTTAAAATTAGGAAGCAAAGGTTCAGAGTCTGATAAAGCCAGGTGTTAGGGGTTAATACAATGGCACCTAATACTGTTTAAAATATAAAGGAGTCTTAGTCTGCTCCACCTTTGCCTAAACTAGTATTAACCTTCCCTGTATAAAGTGAGCATGGGGGTGACAGTGGCCCTGAGTTCTAACTGCCTGCCTTCAAATTCCTGTATACTGCTTGCCAGCCGCTCAATTTTGAGCAAGTTTTCTGATCACTGACAAGCCAGTTTCCATTTTAAAGCAAGTGATAATGTAGCTGGCATCTCAAAATGGAACTTTAAAAGTTAGATTTGGTTCCTTTAGAGACAAGTGGCTTCTCCAAGTATTCTCAGGCCTGGGCATGAAAAGTCAGCCCCAGGACCCTTCAGCCACAGAAGGGCAGAATGTGCAGGTGCCAATTTCATTTCCAGAGGCAAGGGAGAGAGAGGTCTGGATTCGGAAGTGGGCGAACAAGCCTGGCGGAGTCCATGATCTTGCTGGCCCCCCGCCCCCACGTTCCTCGCTGCTAACCACCCTAACACAAGTACAGGGTGAGAGCGAGGCCAGCGTTCCCCTCCATCTCCTCGCTGCTTCTGGATAAATCCTTTTTCCCTTTAACCAAAATAAATAGCCTCCTTTGATTTGATCAACAGCAAGAAAAGGAACCTGAGCCCATGAATCTAAGGGGCCAGTAACAAAAACAGTCGTGAAGGCAAAAATGGCAGAAAGTCTCTAAACCACTTGCATGCAGCAAGCCCCCCATAAACACAAATATTGTCCCTAATCTTCCAGTGAGCTGGGGAGGATACTATTTATCTTACATCTGTAAGTACTGCTATCCCCTTGTAAGTCAAACCTGCGTGAAGTATATCCGATCACTGGTATATTAGCCAGCAGAATTTTTAAAAACTACTGTGACAATGAGAATAAAAACTTACCACTGTATGGGTCATCAGTTTGAAGTATTCTGGTGAAACTGAAACAAAACACAGCCCTCCCTAAGGACTGATGTGGTGCCCCATCTAATGATCTTTGACACAGTAGGGCCTGCCTTGGTGGGGCTTTTGTACTGACCAGGGGCCAGGCCACTAGTTATTTAGCGGCCACTCCAGGCTTTGGATTTTAACTGGTATTGCTGAGAGCAAACTTATATTAAGAAACAAAATAAGTGTTTATTGTGTGTCTGTTACATTAGTTGAGCGTTTGCTCTATATTCCAGAAACATGTTCCCGGACAGCCTATGGGATTTTTTTTTTTAATTTTCCATTTTTGAGTTTTGCTTAACAAAATAAAACTTCTTGGGAGAGTAGGGGTGAGGGTGAAGAGGGTAACATTTATTTTGGGTGAGCACTGTAAGCTAATTCCTCAGGTTTTCACTGCATTTACACATCTGCATGTAGACATCGAGGCATCTTCCCAACCCGCAAGTACAAGGTGGCCCGATGATTAGTGCAGTGTGCGCGGACTCGGGCCTTGGTGCACGCGTCCCGCTCCGCCCCACGCCGGGAAGCTCCTCCCCGCCCTCTCCCCTCCTGCCCTGCCGCAGCAGGCGAAGGGCGGGCACTGCGGTATTTTGTCCCGTGCGGTGACCCATCCTGCGGGGGAAGCCGGCGCGGGCGGCGCAGCGTGAGGAGAGGCGCGCGCAGCCCGGCGGCCTGCAGGCCGCGAGCAAGGAGGCCGGGCCTCCTGGGCGCTGCGGCGGAGGAGCGGGGAACGGGCCGACGCCGGCGAGCCCGCCCGGCCGCCGCCGCCGGATCTGAGGCGCCCGCCTCGGCCTCGCGCCCGGGGCCCGGCGGCCGCGGTCGGAGCCACGGAGATGGCGGGAGGGCACAGCAGCGGCTTCGGGCCCGCGGCGGCGGCCGGCAGCGGCGAGATCGTGCAGCTGAACGTGGGGGGCACGCGGTGAGCGACGCAGACAGGGTCGGGTGGGGACCGGGGCCGGGTCGGGACCCGGCCGGGCTGTGGTCGGGCCGCGCCCGCGGCCGAACGCCGGTCCCGGTCCGCTCCCGAAGCGAGTCGCTTCGCGACCTTTTGCGCGCAGACGCCACACTGTGTCCTTTGAATGTCGGGGCCGGCAGGGCACGCTCTGCGTTTGCAGCGCGGAGTTGCGGCTTGAGTCCCATAAATTTGCTTGTGTACCAGCACGCGTTCGCGGCGTGTGAGCGTGCACCGTGCACCCCGAGCCAGGCTGTGGCGGGGTCTCCACCGCGGGGAACCCGCCGCGTAAAGTGGGCGCAGGGCGCGTGCGGGGAAGCGGGCTGCGGGTCCGGCGCGAGGAGGGACCCCGAGGGCGGGGCGCCGCGCGCGCGAGGTAAGGGGGAGGCCCCGCCCGACCTCTGGCGGCTGGGGTGGTTCCGGGAAGCTTTCGCGGGCACAGCCCGCAAGCTGCTCTCTGTCCTCGCGCAGGCTGTGGGCCGCTCGCTTTTATTAAGCTTGTTGTGGGGTGGGGGTGGGGGGGTCAGTTTCTGTGGATTTGCCACGGCGTCTGAGTCACTCTTAGGAAAGGGAGTTCGCCAGCTCTGGGCGAAGGAAGGGCGGCTGAGTTTTAGACGTTCTAGGAGATAAACGGCCGAGGGCTGCGGACTATGCCATGTTTGGCTGTTGCCACCGTATGCTAGGTTTTCACCGTCTAAGATTTTTTACTCAGTATATTTTAAAGGCCAGGGAAGAGCAGAGTGAACCACAGCAATACAACAATGTGAAATGCTTTAATCCTAAAAATGTAGTACCTTTCTGCCCAAGCTGGAGAATTCGCCACAGTAAAGTCGTGCACTCACTCTCAGGGCTTGTTCCCTCAGCGTTCTTCAAAGCAAAACTTTAATCAAGGTCTGAGGAGTTGCGACATTGTTGCCGTTATGTGGGTAGGAGGTTTATATTGCTCACTATGTGAAATGAGTTTTTCCCTAAAATGACGTGAAAATATTGAGGGTAACTATGGATGCAAACATTTTATACACCACGAGACTGGGCCTTCAGTGGGTGTTCAGACGAAAGAAGCACTGTAACTTTAAAGTCCCTACGCTGGTTTCTAATTGCTATCGATTGTGGACACTTTATTCTCAAGCTTTCAAAAATGACATACAGTGTTATTTTAAACACTAAACACGATTGTTTGGAAAGTGGTTGGCTTCATGAGTGAACTCTGGGAATGACTGTAGAATTCAGCTTAAAAGTTTTAAATACTCGAAGGCACTATAACATTTTGTTTTGCATTTATTACAGAACTTGATCTAACAGGTTCTAAATTGTTTCAAGTAGTAATAATGAAAATATAAAGTGTATTACTGGTTTGAACAACTTAGATACAAGTTGTTAGGGATGAAAAATAAAGGAAAAACACTTGAGAATTGCTGGAATCCTAATACATGGCCTATAGAAAACAGCTTCTGACTCCAAGTGTTCTGAAAACATTCTCTAGATTTGCTTTGGGTCAGAGTCTGGCAGCATTTTAGAGCTTCTTTAGAAAAGATGTAGAAGTCAGCTGTATCTCGTATAAAACACAGATCAACGTGATCGCTCAGGTTATTGCGAGCGAGAAAGTGCTGTTGTGCTTGAGTTGCCAGAGGGAGAACCCTCCGCGGTGGATGCTGCTCCGGAGTCAGGGAAACTCAGGAGCGTGGGCTAGGCGCAGGGAAGCGTGTGCTGCAGGTAAGGTCTTTTCTCTCCCCAGAGAACAGAGAGGAATGACAGAAATAATCAGTTTTTAAGATTCTTTCAATACTGATTGAGAAAGTTTAGAGGATGTGATTTCATTGAGAATTTGTAAATACTATTTACAAAAGGAAGTAAGTGAAGGAAACCCATTGACTCGATTTGTGATTAGTTTTGTTGTATGGCCTGTGGCAACCAGCAGGAGGGAATGTGTGGAGGCGACAGGTGTGTGTTTGCGGGGGCTGCGCCCAGTCCTCTCGGGATTTACAGGTAAGGATCGCAGCAGTCACAGGCAAGTCTGTTTTTGATGCTTGGTTTCCTGAAATGTAAAAGGGCAGTGAAGGCATCAACCCTACAGGCTCGAGAGAGGAACTTGAAGTAATAAACATGAAATGCACATGTTCATTGCATTATCGGTGGTAATACTGCAGAATAACAGTTTTAATTTGATGGCTCTCAAGCTGCTTTAGTGGGAGGCGAGTAGCAGGGCGTGCAGGTGGACGTGCTGGTTTCTTTGGTCGTCTGTGTGCTGAGGTCAGATTGCACATGACCCTCTTCTCAGCACACTTGGGTATCTGAGGTAGAAAGTGGAAAGGACGTTATGGATATTGCAAAGAATTATGCCTGTTTATGTAACTATAAATCTTAGTTTTCATGACGTTGTACTTGGAATCAGGGACTCAGTTTGGGGAGTGAAGTAGTTTAGTACTTTTTTTCTCTTGTTTTCCCTTCTTTGGCTGAAAAACAAAAAAACTTGGTGAGAGTAAAATCCCTTTGCCCAGAAATTGCACAGAACTAAATCTACCTCAAAATACTGATTAATATATTAAATTGATTAATATAACTTTAAGCAAATTTGTATAATTTTCCTGACATGTAATTTGAATTATTTGGGAAATAATTTTCTGACTAAGCAGTGTATATGAAAAGGTCAAAAGTTATAAACTACCTTTTTGTAATTACTTTGATGGCTTCCAAAGTGGAGTGAGTCTTTCTTATTATGGGTCCTGAGTCTGTCTGTTTACCAGTGGCCAATTTACTTTTATTTAACCGACCAAGTCAGTTTTATGCAACTAATGGTAATCTGCTTTTCATTTTTTTCTTGAGAGTTTGCTAAAAAATGTATTTAGAAAAATGTGCCACGTGTTCTTGTATAAATCATTTGGCTCCTTAATCAGATTAATGGGCATAGGAACTACTTAAAACCACTTCATTTAGCCATGTTCTCTAAAGTACCTGTTATGGAACTTTACATATAGATGTCTTTAAGGAATAAATTATTTCAGTGCTTTTTCTTTAGTAAGTCAGTGATAAATCCTTTTCCTTATAGGTCATAAATTTGTGGATGGAAGCCGAGATAATCTTTCATGATTGGAAGGCATGTTGGGTAATAATAGAAAATTTCTTTTAGATACAGAATAAAGCTGTAGTACATACTTTTTGACCCTGGGATTGATAGTGCGAGATGTTTTGTAAAGTGGGCAGGTTAGTGATGTCTGTTGTCAACACTTTACTTTGGAAATGCTGCACTGTAACCATGAAAGACCCCGAATCATTGTCTCAGGTTTGGTGAAGATACCTGAATATAGAGTGTGGTTCTGGTTAACACACTTCAATTTCAGCAGTTAATAATTTATTGTGTGTGTGATAGGCTTAAGCATAGGGAATAAGTTTTTTTCACTTTCCTATATGTATATATACATATATACATACACACACACACACATATATATATACACACATATATACATGTATATATATATAGTGCATTCCTGAAAATAAGTGTGACAGGTGGATGTTTAGGTCTTTAAGGAATAATCCATTCATTATGAGATAGAAACTGTTCCAGGTCTCTTTACCCTGGACACGTGGGTGAACTTGCTAGTGGGTAGCCCGTTGCTCACAGCTACTGCTCTGACTGTTGTAAGCCTGGCCTGTGGTTGCCACTGTTTGCTCAGCACCTGGACCATGGGAAAGGGAAATAGAGTGAATTTTGGAATTTGATGCTAGACTGGGATGAGCGGATAGTGAACCTTTCTCACTTGTTGGGTAAGTGCAGGCTGCTGGCTTAGCTGGTGGCAGATGCTGAAGAGGTATATTTACCTCTTCCCGAATGCCCTTGGGATACCACATAGCATCCAGTGCACTCTGTAACCAGAGTGAAAGATGCACATAGGTTTGTAGAGTCATGTAGTGCTGGAGAGGTGCGCAGTGAAGCTAGAGGCCGGAGCTGCCGCATGTGAGGTGCCCCTGTGGCTTAGTGTGCTGCCTTCTGGGGGCAGATGCCCAGACAAGGCCTGCACGGGATGAGCGCTGCACAGTGTCCTTTCTTGGGCTTGTGGGTTTACAGATGGTTTTGGTTTGTTGTCCCCATCTGTTACACTACACTTTGGTAAAGATCCTCCTGCAACCCGTGGTGATAAGCAGACCTGACCAAATGAGAGTTAATCTCAGAACATTGCCGTCTCTGCTGCGTGACTTTTGAATGAATGAATGAAGCAGCTGCAGTGGCTCTAGAGTTACATAAATACAGAGGTAGAGGTGTAATTTAGGGTGCTGTAGGGTAGCACATTCGAAAAAGCTGTTACAGAGGAGGAAACCTGAGGGCTGTTAAGAAAGATGCTTAGGACTTGGGTTGCTGGGCACGAGGAGGGTGACCCAGCTGAGATAAAGACAAAGATACCAAAATGATAGCAAATATAAATCATTTGGGGAAAGTAGGGGCACCGTTCTACGAGAGGGGAGGATGGCATTTGGAGGGAGGGGCTGGGAACCAAGGATGATTGTGTGTAGCTACCCTGAGTTGAAATTTGGCAGGAGGGGCCAATGATTGATTTTTCAGCAGATTGGTGTGCTGGGAAGCTGTGTTTGAGGAAGCATTTTATAGTAGAGAATTAATTGTTTGATTTTACCGAGAGCTTTTGAATAATCTTACCTCTGAATTCAAAGAAGTAATATTTAAATATAACAGATATAATTGAGAAAGCTATAATTATGCAAGTTTGCAAATCATTAGCCCGCACATTAAAGAAAGTTAATATTGAAATTTAAAACCATATTCTCATTAAAATATCAGATAATTCTCAATTGCAGATTTAGTACCTCAAGACAAACTCTTATGTGGATTCCAGATTCTTTTTTTTCCAGGTAATTGTTTATTATATTATTATGTTACTCTATCTTTAATTATTTGTCAAAATAATAATTTTCCTTGTCAGTTAAGATTTTTATTTTTTGGATAAAGATGTTAATTCTTAAAAACTTTATGTAGTAAATAGAAGATTCATTTTTATGGCCTTTGACATTTGGTAAAGAATTAAGTAATTTATTCATGTTCATATTTTAAAAACTAACTCTAGCTTGTTATTAATTGCATCTAGTTTGCTGAGCGGAAGAATCTCAACACTTCGGGATGAAACTGGTGCTGTAAGTAAAATATGGTGTTGATGTGCGTTTCTAAATCAGAGCGCTCAGTGTTTCACAAAGCGCAGTCTTTAATACCTACATACTGTTAAGAAGATGATAAGCTGATATTTTAATAACCACTGAGTGAGAGTGGGGTAGTTTTTTATGTCTTTTCATATGTGGAGTACAGTATTTCTAAACAGAGAACCCTGAATAGGAAGTGATGCATATAGCACCGTACATTTTCATGACTAGAGGTTGTAGGATATGGGCTTACTTTGGTACTAGAGGATAGCTCTTTAGTCAAGCATTGAAACTTTAACAGTAAATGGATACATGTGAACAAACAATAAATATGTGTAAATATTAAAATATTTTGATATCATAAAAAGAGGTTACAGATTGGTAAGATCCTGTAGTTTTATAAAATTTTTATTTCGTAAGAATAACCTTATGAACTTGTTTTTTTTTTTTTTTTTTTTTTTTGCGGTACTGGGGATTGAACTCAGGACCTTGTGCTTGCTAGGCAAGCGCTTATTCCACTGAGCTATATCCCCAGCCCCAACCTTATGAACTTGTACTCCCATAATACAATAGGGAAATGTAAGGATCTGTAACGCTTCAATAAAAAAGTTTATGGATTTTTAAGAAATTATAATGTGCACATCAGTACATAAATGATTAGTGTTAATTAGAGCAGCAGGTCAAAAGGTGTTTTGTTTGAAGGCAGAAGAGTGATAAATGTTGTTATGGTGAGATCTACAGATGAAGTAAAGTAGCAAAGTAGACCGGTCCCTGTGAGATTATTTCAGAAATGACAATAATTTCTTTACAGATCTGAGTCTTTAATTTCTAATTGGCTCCTTTTTAAAAAACAAGAATTTCACTGACTGTATATATACATATGCTAAGCTGAACGTAGTCTAAAGAGTTTTCCTGGGCTAGGATATGGGTAAGTGTTAGAGGCCTGCCTGCTGTTCATGGAGGTTGGGCTTTGGTCTCCAGCACTAGGCAGGGAGGGATATTGCTGACCATTCCCCTGTATTTATGCTTATTTACACTTTAAAGGGTGTTGCATTTACTGTTTAAAAGGTCTAGGGTTTTATGAGTAGGCCTTTTATAATTGATTTGATGTAATACTAGCACACATTGCTGTACAATGTTACCAATTTTGTATTTCAGGTTTTAAAGCATCTTATTTTCTCCATATGTACTGTGTGATACTGAATTTGTTATTTTTAAAAAATTTTTTGAAAATTTTTATTACTACCCCATCCTGGATTTTTGAGGAAATTGAGATAATAATAAGATTGTACATGTAAAAATATGATGGAACAGTCTTTCTGTCCAGTGTTGATAGTAACATGGATTATTTACAAGTTTTGATTACCTGTGAGTGCGTTATAAAAATACATTGTTCTGCCAAGTGTAGTGGCCCCTGGCTTTCATTCCAGCACTCTGGGAGGCTGAGGCAGGAGGTTTGCAAGTCTAAGCCCAATCTGGGCAACTTAGTGACTTAGCAGGACTGTTTCAAAATTAAAAAAACAGCTGGGAGTGTAGCTCAGCATGAAAGCCCTGTATTCAGTCTCTCATCCTGTGAAAAAATAAGGAAATAAGAAATAAATAAATAAAATATTTTGCTGTTTTAATGACTTACAAGTTATGTGAGTCACAAGGTCAGTAGTAATAAATGGTTTGCCAGTGTAAGTATTGTTTATTCATCATGCTTTCAAAGTATTGAATTCTGGAATATTTCAGATAAAAATGTTCCTCAAGTATCACTTTTCCCAAAAATATTAATAGAAATGAAAGAGCTTATTTATTAAATAAGCTTCCCTGCTCATTAAAATAACAAATTAATAATACTTTCCAGGGGAGAAGAGGTGCTGGCATGTTAAATGCACACTGTTATAACTGTACCCAGCTCTAGAAACATTAAAATTAAGAGTGGAATAAAGGAAATACTCTAGTTTCTGTTCCTTGTTAGTGTTATGAATATTAAAGGAAGAAGTTCAATTTAAATAATATAGTTTTTTCATTTGTAGATATTTATTGATAGAGATCCGGCAGCATTTGCACCCATTTTAAATTTTCTTCGGACAAAAGAACTAGATTTAAGGTAAGAAATGTATGGTCTTTAGTGCAAATTCTTGCTCATAGCCGTATATTTAAGGTATATTTTATGAAGAAAAAGTATTTCCCCAGACTGTTTTTTTAAATTTACTGAGAGTGTTTGTACTTACGTGTGGGGAACAGCGTTGTAATCTGCTGCACAGATGCGGCATGTAGTGCTTATCCGAGGGTGGTTAGCACGTCCCGTCCCCTCAGGTGCTCTCCTGTGTGTGCAGTGGGAGCCCTCGAGCCCCTCTGCGCTTGCGATTCGCAGCGTGCTGACACAGCCCTAGGCTGGAGTCTCTCGCTGTGCCAGGCACGGTGCGGCTGTCCTTGTGTCTGTTTCCTGGCGTTGGCACCTCTCCCTCTCCCTCTCCCCACTTCCCGTGCTCACCTCTCCTAACCTGTGTTCTGTTCCCTGTTTCTGTGGGATGAGCTTTACTAGTGGCCACAAATGAGTGATAACGTGCAGTCTTTGCTATTTTTTATTAAATTTTCTCAGATTTAAAGTCTCATGATAGAGCCTACTACTGGCTCATCCTTTGTAGTGTTTCAGCAGCTTTCTGGCAGATTCCCTCCCTCCCTTCCCTCCATTTTCTCATTGCAAGCAGCTTATCTTCTAAAATTGTGCACCTTACCCAGTTGCTCCTCTGCGTAACACTCATCTTTAATGTGCTATTGGACTCATGGCTTAGGACTTGGGGCGCGAACTTGTTCGTCCATAACCTCACCAGCTGAGCTTCTCCGACAGCGTGTGCAGCCCTTCGGGCTCCGGCTCACCGGCTGCTCTATGCTCTCTGCTCTCTGCTGTTGCTGAGTGCAGCTGTTGCAGCGTCCCACCCTGTCCTCCCGTGCCACTTCCCGGAGCTGCTCCTTTTCTAATGCTCTAGCTTCCATGAGACTTTTAAATTGCAAGAGGGCACATTCTGTTCTGCTGTCTAGCGTCTAGCACTATGCTCAATGTATGCCAAGAGCTCGCTACCTTGTGCAAGTGTGTATTTTTTTGGGGGGGTGGTGTATAAATGGATGACTTTAAACTATTTCTTTCACTTTGCCATATTCACTTATAGTTTGTGTTCCTATGAGGGAGCTATAATTTGTATTTTTTAATTTCATATATTCCTGATAACCTTTCATTAAGGATCTTTTATTATGTTTTTAGTGTCAACTTTTAGAAATTTACTTGTTTATTTGCTTGTATATAATTTTTGATTTTTGACTTACATTCAATTGAGGGAGCCTCTTGAGGACAGAGATTCAGATGTCTGGTGTATTTCCTGTTGTGTTGTCGTGGTTAAAACAACACGTGTAATATATACAAAAGAGATACTTAAAGAATAAGAGAGTGTGTTGAGGCGTTGGGCTTTGGTCTGGGATTGGTTGGAGGTGGGAAGTAGACGGTTCGTTTTCGAGGAAGAGTATTTTTGCCCACACCATTTGATAAAGGGTCCAAATTTGTGTCTGCTCAGTGTTGGTGTCGGTGTCAGTGTCCACAGCTACGTTAACCATAAGGCAGAATCAATTTAGATGCGTGCAGTTACTGGCTGCTTTCTTACCAGTGACTCTGTGTTTAGTTAAGGAAGCCCAGCAAATTTAATTTTGTGGTATTTTATGTAAAGAGGAGGGGATTTGAGAAAAAAAGCTCATTACCTGCATTCTCTTAATTGCATACCGTATCACACTGTCATAATAACTGCATTTGTTAGCCTGTCCTCCCAGGAGACCCGAGCTGCGGAGGAACTGTCACTTTGTGTCCAGGAGCACCTTGTAATTAGCCAGCACTGCTGTACAGGCCCTTGTAGAGTCAGAAAGTCTTAAAAACAATATAAAACAATTTAATATCACAGTTGCCTATGTTTGTTAAAGCTGAGGAATGTTCATTAAGAGCAAATGATGACTGAAATTCAAAATGAATCATTACTGTTGTAATGTGGCCTCACTAAAGCAAGTCTTCCTATTTTTTATTTTCTTTGATTCATTCAAAAAACTATTATGTGACTGTTTTATAAGCATTGTGCTAGGCACAGCACAAAATACGCAAAATTAGATGAAAAATCGATTTATAGGGAGCATATAGACTGATGGAGGAGTTTAAATATGTATCTAAATAATTATGGTAAAAAGCTGACCGTAATTCCATAGGAGAATGATTTCTGTCCTGTTGTCTGTCAGATACCTCTTCGTAGATTTTTTGTATTAGCCCTTTGCTGTAATCTTTCATTTACTCACTCTGTTCATCTATATAGGAATGGTTTCTAAATAGGCATTAACGTATTATTGTTCACATGCGGTATTTAAACTTTTCAAATGATTAAGAATATAAGAAATATTGGAGAAAAGTCTTTAAAGCCTTACGACTTAGTTCACATAAGAACTGAGTCCTTTTCCTGTTGGCTTCAAATGGAGACCCAAGTTGGCAGTGTGCGATGATTTACTCCATTCGTTTGTTCCTGTGTAGGGGCGTCAGCATTAATGTCCTCAGGCACGAAGCGGAGTTTTACGGAATCACGCCATTAGGTATGTGTGTTCTCTCCAGTTTTTGTTTGTGATTGGCCCCTTTGGGTACTGAACTTGCCCAGATGAAATGTGTTTTATATCAGGCCCAAAGTATTCGTGGAGTGGTTCGTTGCTTAGTTCTTGTAGATTTTCGTAGCATAAAGATGTCAACTCTTATTTGACTTAAACATCGTCTTTCCTTATCCTCTTAAACCTGAGAAAATAGAAATGGAGCAGTGTTTTTCTGTCTGTGCTCACAAGTTTGCTTTGACATATTCTCAGTGAGGAGGCTTCTCTTATGTGAGGAACTGGAGCGATCGTCCTGTGGCAGTGTGCTTTTCCACGGCTATTTGCCCCCGCCAGGTATTTTGACTTTCATTTTACTTAGTCTTTTTACAAATTATTTTGTATCATTAAGCAAGTATAAGTAGGAAAAACTCTTTACTTGATTCTGGCATTTCTTGTGTATAAATCTGCAAATAACAAGATCTTCATATTTATAAAAACGTTGCGTCACACCACATGTTATAGAGCAGTGGGTTGACAGGCATTTCTGTCAAGGACCAGAGAGGCCTGGAGAGCTAGGGGCACCCTGTGCCAGCTTCTGACTTTGCCACACTGGCTGCATAAAGCAGGGCTGCCTCTGGCCCTGCAGCTTTGCTGAGAGTTTCTATTTCCTGTGGCCTGTAACTTGCTACCTGGAGAACACTGTTGTCAGAGTTCGTCCTCTGTCACCCACGGCCTGGGCAGAGATACACAGTGTCACCTCATCCTGCGTGAGTGAGAACAGTTCTACCTGAGTGGGCTGCTGGGCAAGATTGCAACTTTGAAACAGGCTCCTGTGGGGAGTGAAGATGCGTGAGAGTATGAGGAAGTCAGTTCTAAAGCAGTTAAGTCAGTACTGGACACACGGTAACTGCACTACAGGTGTAACGCCCCACTGACAAACCCAGCTGGTAACCTTTGATTCAGTAATCTGGAACTGGATAAGTCCAAGCATGTCATGATAAATTCATTCATTATAAATAATATGGCCCGTACCAGAAATATGTTTTAATTTTTTTGTTTTGATTTTCTAGTTTTTTTATTGTAATTAACTATTTGGAGTAAATTGTTGTATAGAAAGATCTACTTGAGATATCATGCAGTTTGTGTTCTTCTGTTTCTTAGTTAAAATGTGGTCGTTCTCGTTTTTTGGAAGGTTAACTTAGAGTTGAACTTGTCTTTCCCCTTTGTTAGGTATCCCTAGTCGTAAAATAAACAACACAGCTAGATCTTCTGCAGACCCCAGGAATGGACTAAGTTCTGTAGAAGGCGAGGCCCGGGGAAATGGCGCACAGCCTGTTCTTTCCACCGCTGGAGAAGAGACTGTTAGGCTGGGTAAGCAGGGAGGACACAAGTAGAAGAAGAGAACTGCACGTGATTTTACCACTTGGTGGTATTGAGCAATTATTTTTAAATATGTAATTTGTGCCTAATCTCTTTTTTAAAATCCAGATTTATCATTTATGTCTTGAAAAGTCTTATTTAACATATTTTCTAATTTGAAATACTATGTGACCTTCTGTTTGCTCTGAATTGTTAGGACAAGGGTTGACTGATTTAAATTGTATGCATTGTGGGTCATACAGTCAGTGGGAAAAGTTGGTGGACAATATGTCAACAGATCAGTGTTTTCCTGTTTGAGCCAAACTTACAGATCGATGTAGGTTGCAGACGATTGGCTTGTGGGCCATAGTTTGCCAACCATTCTAGAATGGAAAATATTTCTTGCTCTGAAATCAACAGGATTTCCTGTGGATCCACGAAAGGTGCTAATAGTAGCTGGCCATCACAACTGGATTGTGGCTGCGTATGCTCACTTTGCTGTGTGCTACAGGTACTGTGTAATAATAACAGTTTTTTTTTAATTTTAGAGGATACTCATTAGTTGTGATTTTTGTATTGTTTGTGAAGAACCTCATCTTTGATTCATTGAATTTTTCTGCTGCATATTTCACCCATGCCTGTGTCATGTGGATAAGATTTAGTTTGCTTGTACTTTGTTACCTAATTTGGTAAATATCAGTAGTCTTAACAGTTGAAATGTTTTCATGAACTGTAACACAGCTGACACTTGCCATTGTTACAGGTGTTGGGGATTGAACCCAGCATCATGCTCATGCTGGCCAAGTTCTCTGCCACTGAGCTACATCTTCAGCCCTTTTTAAAAATTTTATTTTGAGATAAGGTCTCCATGAATTGGTCAGGCTGGCCTTGAAGCTACAGTCTTCCTGCCTTTGCCCCCAGTAACTGGGCGTACACCACCACGCCTGGTGCAGATGTCTTCATGTAATTTCTTCCTGTTCCTGTCAAGTCTCTGAGTCATCTGTCTATTAGGTTAAATGATGTTAGACAAGGTTATTTATGTAAGCGCCATTTTATCTGGAGTGACTGTTTGTACTGTAAAGCATGGATGAGTAAGACTGCTGGTCATTACTACCACACTGTTGGGAGTGAGATAGCAAAGCTCTTCATATGGATTCGCAGATTTTCGGCATCAGTGGCCCCTCTTCTCGCCGAGTGTGTGATGGTGTTACTTGTGTTAACAGAACAGTTGTGCAAGACTCTCTTGCAGCTTATATTTTAGATTGGATCATTGATCTGTGAGGACTTTTCTTGTTTGTATGTGGTATGAGGCTTAAGAATTTCTTTTCTCCAATGTGAGTAACTATGTTGTGATCATTTTGTAACATAAATCATCCTTTTACTGCATTTGTAGGTGGAAGTGGTGATGTGTAGTGTCTGTAGTATGTGAGACTTGCACATTTGGTTTTATTAATTGTATTCTTAAGGACTAAAAGAAAATGAGGACATTGTAGACCAGTGAGTGTTTTTTAAAGTGGGGAGAGGGAGGGACCCTTCATTCAAGTCACTGTGTACAGTGAGAAATGTGGATGGCAGAGAATGATGCAGAAGCGCAAAGTGGCTGGAGTGTGTTAGTTTGAAATGTGATCCCATTTTATTCAAATTGCTGAAACATTAAAGAATATATAAAGTTTATCACTGCTGATGTTAAGAAAAAGGCTACAGGAGGTAAGATCATTACAAGTGTGTTTTATAGTTTACAGGTACATTTTTGAAGAATCAAGATATTTAAAAAGTTCTACTTGATGAAAGGGTGTCACTGGTGAGGCCCTCTTCTGCCAGTTATCTCAGGCTCGTATTCATTGCAGTGATCAGAATAGACTTCACCTTGAGAGTGCTTTGCTGGTGTTTCAGTTTTGAACAGTATAGAAATGATTTTTTGGGGGATTGCTACTTGTCAGAGACCTGAAGCATTGCACCTAAGTGTCGAGTGACGAATGTACGGAGAGCGACTTACACTTCCTGTTCTCTCGCCGTGGAGCATCACGGTCTAGGGTTTCCCTGGCTGTGGGTGATGGCGGCATAGCTGGGAGAGCCCGGTGACCGGAGAGCCCTGCAGGTGCAGGCGTGCCAGGTTTCCTCACGTGGAGCTAAGTCATCCAGTACAATGGCAGTAAAACGATTTTAAAGAAATCGTACAGTGGAAATGTTTTCAGAGTGATCTTAAATTGTTTTTCCTGAAGTTTTTATATTAGTAAGTAAAAAACTTTAAAACAAGAGCAGCACAGCAAGTACCCGCTTGGATGCTCTTCATATGGATTCACTCATTTTCGGCATCAGTGGGCCCAGTGTGAATACCCCTCTTCTCGCCGAGTGTGTGATGCTGTTACCTGTGTTAACAGAGCAGTTGTGCAAGACTCTCTTGCAGCTTATATTTTAGATTGGATCATTGATCTGTGAGGACTTTTCTTTTTTGTATGTGGTATGGGGCTTAAGAATTTATTTTCTCCGATGTGGGTAACTTAACTATGTTGTGATCATTTTGTAACATAAATCATCCTTTTACTGCATTTGAAAGCATCAATTAGACCATTAAAAACCCATCTGCAGAAAAAGGTTTTCAAAGCCATTTTTCTTCATTTAATTGTTCTGAGGTATTGGAATGCATGTGGTACTTTCTTAGTTTGCCTGAATAAGCTATCATCTAAAATACAGAAATCAGTAGATTTCTATGTGTGTCATTTTATTTAGCAGTAATAACCAAAAATACTGGTTACAAATTGAAAAAAGTAATTCAAAAGTCCTGATTTTTGTTGGCTACCTGTGATGTCAGTGATTTGTAAAGAAACATGAAAGATATAATCATCTTTTTTAATTTTTGAAGTGATTTGGAGGATTTTCTTAAAATTATTGTTTGGAGAAATAAAGAACTCTTGTTTTTTTCCAAGTGATTATCTGTCATAAGTATATAAATATATTTGTGATAATATTCTGGTTTTGATAATATATCAAGAACATTTTACATTTGGTGAATATGAAGGGTTGGCTGTTCCAGTTAAGTTTCTTTGGTGCACTGATTTATGTCCTGTTTGCTCAGGTGCAGCTGAGTTGCTAAGTCTACTTCATGTTCCTTTCTTAACAGAATCAAAGAGTCTTCCGGATGGCAGCAAGTGTTTACAAGCCCATACTTGGACTGGACTATTGAGCGCGTGGCTCTGAATGCCAAAGTGGTTGGGGGTCCTCACGGAGACAAAGACAAGATGGTAGCCGTTGCGTCGGAGAGTAGCATCATCCTGTGGAGTGTTCAGGACGGGGGAAGCGGAAGCGAGATTGGTAGGAGGACTTGCTTGTGTTGCATTTCGCTGGTGTACGTGGTGTTTTATGTATTGTTTAAGAGAGATTGCTTCACAATATGCAAGCGAACCTGGACTAAGAGTTAGCTTGAACTGCCGCTCTTCCTTTCTGGAGTCAGTAATAAAAAGAGTGCTCAGAGTGAGAGGAGTGATCTGGTGGCTGCGAGGAGCATCTGAACACCAGCTTTGCTCTAGCTGCAGCCTGGCTGCAACCTGCGCGTGCCGTTTTCTGGAGTCCCACTTGGTGGTGGCTGTGTTTTCCCACCCTTCTCTTCCTCCTAGGACCTGAGGGTGAGGTCTCTGCTCGGACCCGAGGCCGCCTTCTCAGTTCTTGCTGCTCCATGTTCCCCCGTTTGCTTCCGTGTGGACAGATTTACTGATGTGTCTTTCGTAGTCTTTACCCTTTTCCTGCTGTGGTCTGCTGTTAATCCCATTTCATGAAGTTTTACTTTTAGTTGTAAAATTACCTTTTGGTTCCATTTGAATAGTTCATGTTTTTCTGGTAAGATTTGTCTCTTCCTCATAACCATTTTTTATTAAATCAGTAGTTGTGAGATTGAAATTTTTGTTTGCTAATGCCAATATCTGAGTCATCTCATATTTTTAGTTGGGATCACATTTTTAGGAAGTTGTGATTACATGTTGGGACATGTGTGTAGGTAGGTTGGAATGGAACATGCCGTGACTGGGATCAACAGATGGGAGTTTTTTTCTGATAGTCACACTGTAGGAGGATCCACTTGATCTTAAAGCTGAGCTTTGTTCTGTGTTTTGTTAGGGAGCATGTTTCATTTTGGGGCGTATCTGCTTCAGAGAGTCTGAATGGAATGCCTGAGGTGCTCAGCAGGGGCTCACCCGTGCAGTGAGTTGGCATTACCTCCTCTGCCAATCTGGGATCTCTGGAGTGGCCAGCTCTCAGCCCTGTAACAGCCTCTTTGTTTTTCTTAACTCTTGGGGGGTTCTCACCCTGACCAGGTACAGCTTGGCCTCTTCCAGGGCCTTAGAGAAACCCCTGTACAACTTCTGTTCCATGCGCATTCTGGAGCAGTTTCTGTGTGGTTGGTACCTGACCCCCACATTCTGACCTCAAATTCTCTGCTTCCTCAGCGCAAGGAAACCACCACTGTTGACTGGGGTCTCACCTCTGCTGGGATGAAAGCGCCCTTGCCAGAAGCTGGGCAAGGTAGAGCTTCTCCAGTGTTTCCTGCCCCAGGAGGAACTGCCCCAGGGCAACTGCCTGCAGTGGGGGCCTCCAGCTTGCTGTCTAGTTTTCTTCTGTGTTGTTTCCCAGTATGATGAAAAGAGTGCTGTTTTCTCCATCACAGCTGGCAGCAGAGTCCGTCCTGACAACTTTAGAAAACAAAGTTCAGTATTACAACTGTTGAAATAAAATACATGGTTAATTATGCAGAAAAGAAACCGATCAAGATTATTTTTTCCCCTTTCAGGTTGGTTTTTGTAATAACTGAAGGAAATTCCATTTCTGCTTTGTTTTCAAAAGGTGACATGATGGGTAGTTGTGTTCTGAGACTGTGCAGTAGAAATTTGTTCATGTTCTCCAAAGGACACGTTTGTTGTTACAGATGTTCTTGGGAAATTGACAACCTTGTCCAAAGAAAATTGTTAGTGCTGGTGGGTCCATGATAAAACTGTCCCAGAGGCTGTGGAAAGCGCTGCACGAGTGCTGTTCTGAGCAGTATTTTAGCAAGAAGGCCCTTAACACAGGAATGTGCCATGATTTATCCAGTGCTGTCTTCCCAGTGCAGTGGGCATAAGTGTTGAGCCCTAAGCCAGAGTGACATCTTAAATTGCATGAGACCTCTCTGAACGTCTTCCTTGATTTCCCAGAACCTCATCCTTCTCTAGAGTAATCAGTGTTAGTTGGTTTTCCTGTTTTTATTTCTGCTTTTCACATGGGCCATGGGACTGAACATAGCTGGCTTCGCGTGTTCTGAAAAATTGTTTGACCTCAAATTTAAAGTTCCATTATGTGACAGTCCCTGGAATTGTGTACCGTGTGAGATACTTATTTTGTGTTTCGAAGTGGGAGATTTATTTCATAGCCAGCTCTGGTTAAATGGCTTAGCTGCTTTTGTGTGTGTTGTGGTTTACATTGTTCTTTGTAGTTTTTAGTTGCTGGGTAGGGCTGAGGTGGTCCATTCCTGTGCATGTTTATGTAAGTATGATTGACCCGTACAGTACCATTGTACCTGTCAAAGGTATTTCCAGCAGTACTTACCTGTCCTTTCTTTCGCTTTGTCTCTCTTTTCTCTTTCTTTCTGTACAATATGTTCTTTTTTTCCTGCTACATGCCTGTTTTTTCAAGATTAGTAAAAAGGTATTAAGATGTTGTGGACTGTCAGTAGATACAGTACAGACCTGAACAGAAGAGAATACTTAGTACAGATATAAAATTCAAAAGAAATCAGAAACTTTTCTAGCTTGTACTTTTAAGGTACACTGCAGTTGCATGCAATTATTGCCCCCTTGACCCTCCACCATGAGTTCTGAAGACCTTATGTATCTTTGTTTTCTTCAGCTAAATGCTGAGAAAGTGTTCATATCGACACACTGGCACTTTCTTGAAATAAAATACTTTAGATAACCCAAAGATCTGTATAAAACAGTATTTTATAGGTGAGACTTACTTTCCAGCATTATAAAATAGATACTCTCTGTAAGATGTTTTTCAAATAATACAGTATTCTATGTAAGTGCTGGAATTTGATTATAATATATTTAATGTGAAAACAGTTCTTGAAACATGTAGCTTGGACCCTGTGTTTTAGGTGAGATGAAGAAGGAGGAGTGGTAGTGTCAGGGTTCCTAGAGACTGCTGACTCCTAGTGCAGGGCTGACCCCTTTCAGGGCCCAGACGCTGTCCCAGGCAGAGCCAGGGGTGCTCAGTGTTCCAGGTCACTCAGAGCCCTTGGGCTTGGCCATCCCCACCCGCCACATCTGAGCTTCTGCTGGCCTTTTAAAACTCTACTCAGACGGCTTCTTTTCTAAGGTAGATTCTCAAAACCCTTTTACCGATGCCCTTCTACTCCTCTAGATACTGTAGTCCTCTGTGTATCCCTCCGTTCTCTTCATATTATATTGCAATTGATAATTTGCAATTTTTCTCTACTAAACTGTAAGCCCTAGTACCATCCATTCTTTCCCAAAACCTAGTGTAGTGCATTTTAAGTAAACTGAGACTGAAATGCTAGAAAGCAAGAGGTTTTAAATAAACTTCAAGTAAAAGGCCTGAATATTTGAGTGTCCTGTGGTGTGGTGAGGTTGTTTGTTTTTGCTTACTTCTAGATTTTTGTGTACATTCTGGATAGTTCAGGTTGCCAAGTGTGCCTTCAGATCACTGGTTTCCAAATATCAGGTTCATGAGTAAGCGATTTCCATTCCCTGTAGATTTATTAAGATGCAGTTGGTTTTCTAACTTACTGGAGCTGGCATGGGTCCCAGGGTCCTTTTTATTCTATTTGCTCACTTTAAACCTGCTCAGCTATTTTTGTGGTCAGCTAGGATCAGAGCACGGCTTCAGGTCCAAAGGCGTTGGAGCAGTGAGCTTGCTGGGCAGACTCCTCCTTGCTTAGGAGTTTCGCCAGCTGCTCACAAGCTTGCCAGCTTTGTATTCCTGGTTCATGCCAAACCTGGCACGTAGTTTGTAGAAAGGAGAGTAGGTATAACTGATCACCTTGGGTTTCTGACGTAGGTTTTGATCAGTTATAAAGAGGTGGCCGATTAACCCGTGTCTGTGCTGTTGTTGAAGGCGTGTTCAGCCTGGGGGTTCCTGTGGACGCGCTCTTCTTTATTGGAAACCAGCTGGTGGCCACGAGTCACACAGGGAAAGTGGGAGTGTGGAACGCTGTCACTCAGCACTGGCAGGTTAGTTCTGATGGAATTGTGTTCAAACATATTTCAGAAACTTGTACCAGTTATGGGTTTAATTTTTCTTTGTGGAACTCATGCTGTTCCTTGTTTTGATTACACCAGAATATTGAATATATTTAGTGGTAAGTATTTTCCAGATACAAGTTACACCTTTTAAAGGAAATTTGTTGCTTTGAAAGAACGAGTAAAATTTTAAACTATGGTTCATCATTTTTTCATTTTCTTGAAATGTTTTAATTTCTGTGCTGTAGTAGGGTGATCCTCCAGGCAAACTTCTTTTATTGAGTGAAAACACAGATCTATAAGATATGTGACCTATCCAGAGAGGATGGTAAGCTAAATATTAGCTTACCAAATATTTGAGAATAGGAGCTAAATTTAAAAATGGTTAATACAGTTAACACTTGATTCTGAAGAATGAAGAAAAGTTCAAGACTGAGCGGGAGTCTGTGTTGCAAAGCAGTAACACTGCTGGCTGTAATGCACGGCGGATGGGATGTGGGGAGAGTCTACTACAGGATGCCACAAAGAGGGAGGTGGTTCCACAGGGCAGGGCTGCAGGGATGGCAGAGATGAGTCTGAAAACACTGTAGACCTTCTAAAACCATGGACCTGGTGTCCAACTGATGTGGAAAATTAGAGATTTTTTTTAGTTTTGAGTGTCTCATTTTAATAGCTGAGTAGCTAGTGATATTTCAAATTGATGGAGTGTGCAGGAAGAGAAAAAAGCCCAGTAGGTAAGATAAGAATGAATAGATACATTAAATATATTTACTTTGAGATTCCTGTGGGTGTCCAGGTGCAGGTGTTCAGTGTATAGCTGCGAGTGCATTGTGGGGTTTAGAAAAAATGCTAGAAATGAGTATTTCAAATCCACATACTCCCATGGTAATTTGAAAATAAGAATTGATAAGATTTTCCATTGAGAGGGTACATAGCTAGGAAGAAAAGCTAACATTAAACCTGTAGGTGGTTATTAGCATTTAAGGGGCCAGGACAGGAGACCGAGGGCCAGGAGACAGCTGAAATGAGGGAAGTAAAGCCAGCTTTCCCAGCATGTCCTTGGTTGCACGTGTGTGCTAGGTCTGGGTGGGGGGAAGCTGTATTGCAGGAGCTGAAGAATTAAGAGATTACAGACAGATCCAGTTACTCTTTGTGAAACCTGGGTGGGTGGGGGGGAGCAGAGGATCCACATGAGAACCGAAAGGCCCAGGGCTCAAAGGGAAGATGCTCGGTGCCTGGTGCCATGCGCTTGGTTTTCCTGAGGCCGGGAGAGGCTTGCATGTTGCTCTGGGCAGAGAGCAATGCTGCGCGGAAAGCACTCTGCAGTTGCGAGGATTAAGCTGGGTTCTGGTGCGCAGAAGTCAGCAGTGTGGGGATCTCCAGCCACAGGTGCTGGCCTGGCAGAGGTGGGAGACTCATTTTTCTCTGTGACATATGGGAGCAGGCATGAAGAGGGGCACGGTGGGATGTGTTATCATGGGTTGCGGAGATTACAAGTCGGTCATATATTTGCAGTAGCTCTAGAGTTCTCAGAAGCAGAACAGGAACAAGAAAAGAACACAGGGCTAGAGATATAGCTTAGTGGCAGAAACACCTGCCTGGCAAGCACAGGGTCCTGAGTTTGATTCCCAATACCAAAAAAAGAAAACAGGTTTGGAATTTTAATAAAATGAAATATGACAAACCAAGGGGGATGAGAAAGTAGAAATTTGGCAAGCTCATTGACATTGTGAGGTCAAAAGGTGGTAGTAAGAAGTGCCAGGTATGCAGAAAGGAAGAGGGGTTCCAGGAGACAAGAGAGAAGCTAAGCAGGCTGATGTCTGGCAAGGGATGAGAAGGTTTGGAAAGACAGGCTGTACCAGAGGGTTGAGCTAAGTTAGCGTTGGAGCAGTTCCCTGTGGAAGCCAATTGAAACCCGTTGCTGACCTAGATGAAAGTGCTGTCAGCCCTCAGATCCATGGATGTTGCATCCATAGATCCAGTCAACCATGGCTTGACAGTATTCACAGAAGAAAGATCACGCCTGTGCTGAGCATGTATGGGGTGTGATCAAAATGTACGATACAGTGAGTGTTTACATTTTTTAAAAAAGTAAAATTACAGCCATTAATCTCCCTCAAAATATTTCGTGTTTCGGACATACCTATCCCATTGTTCTTGCCACTTGCTTAAGCAGTTCTGAAAGTTGTCAGTGAATCAAAAATGTGGTGAACGCTGCTGCTTGTGCTGTTCAAAAGACAGCCTCATAAAATCATTGTGAGTTTTCATACTGTGTGACGTCTAGCTCTTCTGGAAAGTCAGAAACTGTGAAAACTAGTGTTTCGAGTTAGTTTAGGACATCGAGACAACCAGGAAGCACAACTGAAAACACAGTGCAAGAAATCTGGTAGAACTGTTTCGGAATAGTTCTTCCCATGCGTAGTAACACAGAAAGTTTCAGGACAGGCCTGGCGGTTCTTATTCCAGATGTACGCATAATCAAGATGAATTGAAGTATTTGAGTCAGAGAGAGTTTGTATATATGTGGATTTAAAGTTCAAGGCCTTCATGAACTCTTGTTTATAATAGCTTCTCATCAAGAAAGCTTCAATAAAATATTAATAACACTTTATAAAGACATACCTAATTTAGGTTAAAAAATTTTAAGTAAATATTTTAGTTTTTGTTCCTTTTTTTTACTCTGCCTTTTGACACACAAGGCACACACGTAGTCTCGAAAGGAATTCCTTTGTGTTGTCAAAGAATGACATTCACTAAGCTACATAGCACCTTTGAGTATAAATTTAGATTTATCTTGAAAACATTTACTCATGTTTAGCTCTCTGGAGTAAACAGCCCATTTTGCAAGACAGTTTTGGAAGTCCTGGCAAGCTACATATATACCTTGTTTACTGAAGGATCTCTGAACATGCCTTGTGCTCATTTTGAGGAATAGGCAACTTCAGTTTAAGCCATTGTCCGAAGGACAGCCTTGCCAGTGGAAGCCAGCCTTGGGGAGGAAACACAGACCCTGACCAAGGGTTCCGAATGGCCTTCCGTGGTCTACAGGTTAGGCATACCTGCTGTGCGCTGGCCATTGTTCTGAGTGCGGTACTCGGGGTTCACAGGAAGATAGTGGGATTTGCTGATGTGAGTCTCTACCCTTTCTGCATAGAGAAGTACTGGTTACTAATATTAAACTCTCTTCATAGTATGTATCTGTGCTGACCATTAAGTTCTACTTATTTATTTACATTAACATACCATTTATCAAAATAAAACCTCTAGGTCCAGAGACTTGATCCAAAACCAGGAAGCATGGCTTCATGGAAAGTGGGAATTGGGCCCCTTGCAAAAATTTGAAGCCTTAAAGGTCTAGTTCAGTCCCTGAGAAGGAGACTGGGAAATTTTTTTCAGATAATCTTGGAAATAGAAAGTTTGACAAAATAGGCCTGTGGGTTAGTGTAACAGAATAGAGGAAGGAGGAACAACCTCAGGCACATTCAGCTATTTGGGCCTTACATGGGGGCCAGAAACCTGTTCTGGAGGGGAGAAGGCGTCTTTTAGTAAATGATGCTGGGAACATTGGATAGCACATGTGGAAGACGGAGCCTGTGCATTCATCTCTCACCACGTACTAAATTAAAGTCAAAGTGGATCACGGTTCTACACGTTAAAACAGAAACACTTAACCTGCTGAAGATAAAATAGGTGAAACTCTACAAGACGTAGACATAGTTAAGAACAGAACCTAGCTAGCACAAGAAATGATACTGAGAACCAACAAACGGAATCATATCGAATTTAAAAAGTATAGCAAAGGAAGTGACCAGCGGATTAAAGAGACAGCCTACAGAATAGGAAGAGAATTTTGCCGTAATAGTAAGTGAAACAAGTCATACTCACGAGTTTAAATATTGCGTGGTTTCTTTATATGAGAAACTCGAGTAATTATATATATGGGGGGAGGGAGAGAGACAGCACAGAGCAGAGATAAGAGAAACCGGAAGTAGAGAGATCTTTTTCAAATGTAGGAGGACCAGTAGTTGGAAGGAGCGTGGAGGGAAGGGAAAGGTAGGGATAAAGAAGGAATTAAGCCATGTTTGTATACATACAAACATCCCCAGATAATTGTAATCCTTGTACTAATAAATCAAGCGTCATATGGATTAGTATGTGTATGGTAGGAACTTTGAAAATTAAGTGGTGTTTCAAATGTTACATGTTAAGAAAAGGAAGTCGTTCATCGAATCATAGGAATAAAGCGACTATTTCTAAAAATAGCAAAGTTTGTTTTCTAGGAATGTAGTGATGGTGCAGGTGAAAACGTTGCGTGGGAAACTGAAACCAAAGTATTCAATTTGGGAGCACCACAAACACGTGACTCGAAGCACAGAGACAGGCCTTAGTGGCTTGGAAACTCCAGTTTTCCAACTCATCCATGACCACTGACATTCCTAGATGTACGCATGAAACCAGTTGGGGAACTTTCACAAGAGCAGCACATTGAACATCCACAGAGGAAGTAATTTGGACTGAAAATGAGCTGACTCTCCCCACATTTTCTCAGATGTAAGAGCAAATGAGCAAAGTTATCAAATGTTAAAAAGATGAGTTTTGCATCCTCAAAACTGGACAAACTTGAAGTAATAGGTATTATAAATTTCCAAAGTTATTAAAGAGAAAGACATAGACTGTCAGGATGGAATAAAACTAATTTGAAAACAGGAAAATGAAATACTAGAAATTAAAAGGTTATTGAAAATGAAAATTAAGACAAAAAGCAGACTCCCAGTGGATTACACAGAAATACAGCCAGAAGACAAGGGAGTGGGGCGTGTGGGAGGCTGAGGCAGAGGATTTCGAATTTGAGCCTAGCTTGGACAGTTTAGGCAGGCTTTGTCTCAAAAGAAAAACTCTGAAAAGCCCCATCCCTAGCCCTAGTGTGGAAGAGCTCCTGCCGGGAGAAACTGCTCTGATCCCACAGCCCTCTCTGCTCTTCTGGCACTGAGGGCTGGCGTAGAAGGAAAGCGCCCTCGGCCAGGGGCTGCGGAGAAGAAGGAGAAGGCTCTGCCTCCCGGTGCTCATCCACATCCTGCGAGAGCACACGCTGCCAGGGTTTCTCTAGGTGGGCTGCTGCCAGCCTTTCACTGACAGCTAGATCCAGTCAGAGGACGCTCTTGGCTTCTGGCTCTGTGCCCCCATCCTCCTGGGAAGATCCTAGCAGTGCTGTAGCTAAAAGGTGGCCCTGTGCGCTGTGTGGGAAGCTGTCTGCCCTCCGCTCCGTGGAGTTGCTGATATGGCTGAAACAGTGCCCTAGCTAGGGGCCGATGATGGGGTAAGGGCAGGAAAGTCTCGGGTGCAGCTGGTAACCGAGGCTCTCTGAGAAGCCACCTAGAGAGACGGGGGTCCAGCATATGCTGGCCTGAGATGCAGGAGTAATTATTTCCACTCGTTTTTTGTTGTTTTTTGAAATTAGAATAGACCTAGATTCTGTGGGGGATTTTTTAAATTTTTTTTTTTTTTTTTTTTTTTTTTTGTCAGACACTCTCCTTTCTCTCCTTAGTTGATGTCTTAGGCATTTCCCTTGTTGAGACACACCCCCCACAACGCAAGGAGGCAAGGTTTTTTGCCTCACTGTTTGCAGAAGTTTCAGCCTACAGTCCCTGGCTCTAGGGCACAAACAGTTCTCAGAAGGGCTTGGGGTTGAAAAGCCTCTCTCACCACCTGGGGCCGTGGAACAGAGAAGGGGGAACCTGGGACGGGTGCGGCTTCCCTCTCCCAGCCTTCTGCCTGGCGCTGCCCTCACCCCCTCACTTCACCGCCTGAGATCACGGGGAACCAGGACAGCTGACCTTCACTTGCAGGCCGTTCTAGCTCTCAGAACCTTGCTTGCCCTTGACTCTTGCACCAGGTTTGAGAGGACCATCTTTCTCTGCTCTGATCCTAGTCACACCCTTTTTAGCACCTGTGATGGTGATTTCTTGTTTTTCTTTCTACTACCAACTGCACAAGCTTGTAGAGGGATCCCATACCCTATCTTCTCTTCTGTGCTGGTTGTGTTGGCTAATGTGTGACACAGAGATACATGCTACACAGATCATGCTTAGATTTTACCCTTTCATACGAAACCAAACATGTCAAAAGCTCCATAATACTTTTGAATTTTAAATTGTTGGAAGTCTCTTTGACTTTTGTATGTAGAACTTAGTTTCTCATATTTCATATAAATGTCATCTATGACATTTCATGTGCGTGTCTAGCTTGATTATAAAGGCAGGATTTATTATTTTTTTTAATTTTTAGAAGAGTCATTTTAATCTTATTGCCACTGCATTTTGTATTTTGTTTGGTTGTAAAACTGATGTCCTTTGCTTTTTTCTTAGCACATAAACTGGGAGTTACAAGTTTATAAACTAGATTTATTTGTATGAAAGAATGTCTTATTCTAGTACTTGGAAAAACAAACATACATCCTAGAAAACAGATGAATGAAAATAGAAAACAGTACTACATTTTCAAAGAAATTATAATAAATTGTCAAAGCATCAACTACCGGGTAGGAGGATGGAGTGTAGCGCGCTTGGTCTCCAGGTCCTGTGGGCTGCAGCCCAGTGACCACATGCAGCAGAAGGAGACAGTTCACCAGAAGCGAAGTGGTGCTGTGAGAGGTGTTTTAAAAATGTTTCAGAGGAAAATACGTTTGTAGCTCCTGAGAGGTCCCATGGCACCGTGTCTGTGCACACGTGTCTGTAAAGATAGTTTACTGTCAGGGTCCTGCTGAAGCTGGGTACTGGTTTCTTTTTATCAAAAGAATCAAAGTTAGGATGTAATAAAATAGAACCTAGAAATTATAATTACTTTCTAACTTCTAATAATCTCACCGCATCAGGTTCAAGACGTTGTCCCCATAACTAGTTATGACACCGCTGGATCCTTTCTTCTCCTGGGATGTAACAATGGCTCAATATATTACATAGGTAAGCGTACACGTATTTAAAAGGTGCCTATTTAAATTGTTTTAAAAATGAAAAAAATTAACGTTTTAAGTTTAGAATGGGTGTATTATTTATTTTAATCCTATTGAAACATTTTTATTTTTTAGATATGCAGAAATTTCCTTTGCGAATGAAGGATAATGATCTTCTTGTAACGGAACTGTATCATGATCCTTCAAATGATGCTATTACTGCTCTGAGTGTTTACCTCACACCCAAGACAAGTTAGTACACTGATTACAAGTTCTTAAAGTGCTTTTAAGAATGTATTTTTATCCATGAGTTTACTGTGCAACTGGGTAAAACTAATCTGGTCCATTCTAAGAACTGGATTAGTAATGGAGATTTCATCTCTGTTAATCTAAAATACTGTGTTGTATGCCAGAGTAAAGCATGACCGGTAAATGAACATACTTTCAGATAGAAAATTGGAACTCCTTCCTTTCTGAATTGTTTGTTAACATATTTCTACTGGCTTGCAAGATTACACCGTGGGTGCTTGTCCCAGCCGATGGGACTGTCCCGTGATGGCAGTCATGCATGTGCCCTTGGTGGTTCAGAGCCGCCCTCAGCGAGACATGTGAAGTATAGCCCTGTCTTGAATATGTTGAACTATATTATAGTAATTGAAATTAGAAAAAATAAACACATTTTATTTTCTGTAAAATAATTGATTTAACTTCAAAATTAACAACTTTTTAAACAAAAAAATAAACTTCTTCTGATTTACCTGTATTGGAAAGTAAGCTTACTTCCTTGGAATTTCTCTTTTTTCTTTCTTTTCTTTGAGGTGCTGGGAATTGGACCCAGGCCCTGGTGCATGCTAATAAGCAAGGGCTGTACCACTGAGCTGTATTCCCAGTCCCTTGAGAATTTGAAATTTAAATTGAGGAAAAAGACATTTATTTATTTATGTACACATTTTATTTAGAAGTTCAATGTATACAGCTTCCATTGCCTTTTAGAGGCTGTTGCAGTAGAATTAACAGACTAGTCCTGCAAAGTTTTAAGAAATTTTATCCTTAGAGTAAAAGATAAATATAAGTGGGAAACTTAAGACTTACTGTAATGAGAAGAGTATAAATATAGGTATTATGTAGTATGAAGTAATGATAGATTGGACTGTGTTACCGTACGTTATCAGTTTTTTGACTCTGTTTTAAGGGATATCATAACCACTAGTATGAGAGAGATATTTTGCTGTGTGCACATGCATTGGGCTGAAATTTAAACTGTTTTGCTCCAGAAGTCAGGGAACCATAGATTGCCGCCCAGACCATCTTTCTTTGTTAATGGTTTCCTGTAGCCTTTGACTGCTTTTATGCCGCAGTGAGGGAGATGAGAGACTGACAGAGACAGCATGGCACGCGAAGATCAAAATCTTTACTCTTTCTGCCTTTATAGAAAGCTTGCTGGAAAGAAGAGAATGAAGTGTAGATTTCTTTTTTTTTTTTTTGAAGTGTAGAGTTTTGGCTTTTATTTTCTCTGATGTAATTTAAATGTGGAGATAAGACTGGTAAAGTTTTATAAATGAGACCATTTCCTTGTGGTAGCAGGAAGACACAGCGCATGAACCTGGAGTCACCCTTCAGGCTAGATGAGGGATTTTCCCTGGTGTGCTCCTGCTCTTTTGATTTGTGTACTTTGAGGTAAGGCAGGAAGAACAGCTCGTAAAGCTGATTGGTTCTCTGGGTTTTTTAAAAATACAGGTCACTGAGCTCCGTCCTGTCTTTAAATTGTGATGGGGTCTGAAAACTTACTTAAAATAAAATCGACGGCTGAACCTTCATGACGAGAAGAGGCAGCGTAGGTGATGGAAGTGTGATGCAGGCTGTGTAATGGGTGTATACTCCATGATGCAGTGTTCAGAAACTGCTCCGTAGTGCACAATTTTTGATTATTCAGGGTTGAGTGAATATTGGAGCAAAAGTCAATGAGATGGCCATTCCAGACTAGCAGTTTATTTGCAGGATTAGGGTACTGTGCTATTTCAGTGACAGTTCTAAGGTGGCAGATTTATTAATTCTTTAAGCATGTATTGGCACCTACCGTGCCTCAGGCTCTCTGAAAGTGACATGAGAAGAAGACTGATGAGTCTCGGACACAGGCGTAGAAGTCGGCAGACGTGGAAATAAGTCTGTCGTGGAACCTGGCGTGTGCACAGGGAGGAGGGGAGCAGTTTACCTTGGAGTGTTAGGAGAAGATTTTATGAAAGAGATAATGATTTTAAGATGGCCAGAGAAATGCGCAGACTTCTTTGCCGAGCGGGTCTGGTCACAGGCGCTGATCCTTCCCGCACCCTTTCCCCAGAGGAAAGCTCTGCAGCGGCAGCGTTTTACCCTTACCTAGGGTCCGCTCTGCGCGTTGCCTCCGCAGGTGTCAGCGGGAACTGGATTGAGATCGCCTACGGCACGAGCTCTGGAGCAGTGCGGGTGATAGTGCAGCACCCGGAGACGGCCGGCTCCGGCCCTCAGCTCTTCCAGACGTTCACAGTCCACCGCAGCCCCGTGACCAAAATCATGCTGTCGGAGAAGCACCTGGTGTCAGGTAACGTGCTTCTGATGGTGCGCTCAGGAGGCCCTCGCAGAGCGCTTGGCTTTGCATGGCGTCCTGGTCCCCCTGCAAGCAAAATGGTGAGAGTGGCCGGGCACGGTGGCACACGCCTGTGATCCCAGCACTCAGCAGGCTGGGGCAGGAGGATGGCTGTGAGTTTGGGGTTAGCCTGAGCTGCATAGCGAGGCCCTGTCCCCCCAAAAATAAAATAAAAGTAAAGAATGCGAGTGTGATGCTGTGAGAAAAATACAAGAAATGAAGGTTTCTTTTGTTTTTGTTTTTTGAGATATGTAGTTCAGATTGGCCTTGAACTCACAGTGTAGCCTAGGCTGGCCTAAAACTTATGGCCATCCTCCTACCTCAGCCTCCTGAGTGCTGGAATTATGGGCACGTACCACCATGACCAGCAAGAAATGAAAATTATAACTGAGGAAATGTTATGGTTATCTTTTAAAGATTTCTTTGACTCTTCCTGGCTGTAGTGTACGTACATTTAGGGGTGATCCTGTTTTTTATCTGTTCTCTAATTAATTTTTATTCTTATGGCTTATTTCAAAATATTTCTCACAACTCTGTTGAGAGAAGTTTTTATTAAAAAGTTTTCTAAGTTTGAATTTTTATATAAATTTGGTTATCATAAGATTTAATGCTGGAGTTGTAGATCTAGATACTTTAATACTTGATAATCTTAGTAGATCTAGATACTTTAATACTTGATAATCTTATAAAACTATTAAAACTAGTAGGATTAGTAGGATATATAAGATTTTCTGAAGATAACACTTGCGTTTGTAGTTTCTTATAATAATAGAAGGAACTATAACTATAAAACTTTAGAGGTTAATGACTTCATGAAATTTGGGTACTGAATTTGTAGTTTAATGAGTACCACTCTGACCCCAGTGTAAAAGTCCATTGAAGAACTTCATTGTTGAGAATGGATGATTTCTACAAGGCTTTGTGCAAATTGAATTGTGCAGTTAGGTGTATCAGTAGAGCTTGTTTTTTAGAGTCTTAACTCCTTACATTTATCTCTTTTGTAGAGCAGTTCTTGCCCAGTTTGAAATTTTTACAAGCATCGTGTTCATCTGTTGGGTGTGTTACATGGAGTGTGCCTAGAAGGTCCATTTTCGTTGTTCTGTCTTAGTTGGACAACACGAAGAGGGGAAGTAGCCTGGCAATGGATGACTGAGTCGTTGTTTGGGGTATATCCTCCAAGAAACTCTCGTTTAGACTTTCATAAAGTAATACTCACCTGATAACTCACCTGCCCGACTTTGGGGCCTCTCTCATTCTGCAGCCTGGTCTCCCTTTGGCATAGTGGTTGCTAAGTGCCGGGTTACCCTAGAGTGCTTTCCTAGGCAATCTGTGCTGTCCCTGGTGACGTGAGTAGTAGTTATCCTCTGTGTGCCAACGACCTGTAAACTTTCCCTTCACCTTGACCATCCGGAGAGTTGCAGACTTGTATATGTTGTGTCTGTATCTCTGATTGTGCTTGATAGGAATCTCTAGTTGAACTTGGACAAAAATAGAGCTTTGTCATCGGTGACTCAGAAGGTGTCTCAGCGCAGGCTGTCATCCTCTGCTCACGTGTTTAGGCTGAGTGCGGAAATTACCCTTGGGTCTTCCCTTTCACCTCTCATGGACATAGAGTCCCCCAGAAAGTCCTCCCAGCCTTGCTGTATGTAGCATGTGTCCCCGTCTGATCCCTCTTGTTGGCAGCCCAGTAGCCCAAACCATTCTCCCTCCTGCAGGCCGGGGCAGCAGTTCTCACCTCTTGTTTGTACCTTGTCTCTCTGGTCTGTGTCCACACATCAACTGGGAGTGTCTCATAGAAATGCAGTGCAGATCTGAATAAATGTAAGTTTCTGTATCTTTTTCTGCTCTTTTTCTTCCGACTCTCTTTTTAACCCTTCACCCACTTCTCTCTCGCTTGTGACCTATTGGTTTTGTTTCTTAAAAATGCCTTAAAGCTTTTGCACTTGCCCTTTTTGTTTGAAATGTGTCACTTGGAGACTCTCATTGGGCTGCCTTGTCATTCAGGTCCCGTTTCAGATGCATCCTCACTGGCCATCAGTGTAAATTAGCCAAATGTGTGTCCAACAGCGCTCTTCCCGAGTAATCCCTGTGTTTTCTTTATGCATGTCCCACTTGATTATTTATCAGCTTGTCTGTCATCATCTCCTCCTGCAGGTGGAAGCTGTGCACCTGCGCGCGCTTCCGTTCTCCTTTCAGTCTTGGTGCTTAGCATAGTGCTTGGCACATAAACAATGCTATGTAAGGGTTGTATGAAGTAAGGCAGTTAGCTCCTGTGAGAGTAGACTGTCTTGTAGCGTTGTTTGAAAGATAATGCTGTGCTCCTTTCAGCAGCACATGTATTACATGACAATGCTTAGAGACAATAGTAATTGCTATTATTTTTGTGGCTGTAAATGCTGTTGTAGGATGTGATGCCAAGGAACTTAGTAAAATTTGTATTTTAAATGAAACAGTTCATATAGGCTTGAAGTTTAAATAAAGTCATATTTAGCTGGGCATGGAGGTACGTGCCTGTCACTCCAGCCCTGTGAGTCTGAGGCAAGAGGATCACAAATTCAAAGCCAGCTGGGCTATGTAATGAGACCTCATCTCAAAAAGAAAAAAGAAAAATGTCCCTTTTAACCAGAAATCTGGACATCTTTACATATTCTTAGTTATAGTATTCTGCCACCTAGTGGATATGAGCATAAATGTAGTCACATTTTTTTCTTCCAGTGTGTTCTAATGCTTGAAAGCAAAATTTTTGCATATCTAATACTAAAAATTGTTACAAGTACCCAATTAAATTAGCTAGTTATTTAAATTATTTTCTGAATTATAGTAAAGTTAATAGTGAAATTAGGAAATTATTTCCTGTGATTTAATATCTTAAAACTGTCATTTTTATTAGAAAATTGACATTCTGAGAATGGAGAATTTCATTACATAAGAATAAAAGATATACAAATGTTGTTATTTTCCAAAATTAAAATTCTTCTGAAGTTTGATTTAAAATATGTAATTGGTATTTTACCAATAGAAAGTGCTATATGTGCCTAGAGGAGGTTTTGGACCCTTCATCAGCATTTACTGGTGAGATCGTGGCACATTGTTAATACTAACAGATTTTCTGAAGTTGTTATAAGCAACAAATATAGTTTTTAAATTAAGGCATGCCAAAAAGTACAGTTCTTACATTACTGATGCCATTTTTGGTGTTTATTTTCAATAAAGTACATACTCAGATTAAAAAAATGGAAATAGGTTAGGAGCTATCTCATACAACCATTTAATGGCATTTCCATTCAAAAAAGGAATAAAATTGGATCATGCTTCTTAATGCAGACATTCTTACTTTATGTAAAAATAGTCTGAGCTCCAACACAGAGTCTTAACATTCCTTAATGTAATCTTGGGTGGGCAATAAATAGCTGATTCCTACAAACATCATTTGTGATAGAGATTGTTCAGTAACCCCTGAAGTTGAGTAACATAAGCAGAAACCATTTCTATGACTGGAAAAATAAGCTAGGAAAGCATTTACTGTATAGTTCACCCACAGAAGTGGATAATATGCAGTGTCTTGTCTCTTACACATTTTTTAAACCTTCTCTATATTTTTACTTCGCAAACTATTTTTATAATGGCTCTATAGGTTTGTCTATGTACCTTATATTTACATCAAGATAAACTGTATTCGTTCCTCTCACTTTTATTAGCTAAGTACAAGTTAAGTATAATTTTAAGGTTCAACACGTCATCTGCCACTTAATATGTACTACAATATGTTTAATGTGGGTCACAATGAAAAGAATTAAAAAGTGCTTTCAAAAGTGATTTTGGTGGCGTCCCTACATTTTGTAACCCTTTTATGTGCTCCCTCCCAGTCTGTGCAGATAACAATCACGTCCGCACATGGACAGTCACGCGGTTCAGAGGAATGATCTCTACTCAGCCCGGCTCCACTCCTTTAGCGTCCTTCAAGATCCTGTCCTTGGAAGAGACGGAGAGCCATGGGAGCTACTCCTCTGGAAACGACATAGGTGGGTCGGAGTATGTGGGAGGCTTCAGACTGCACGTGAGCAGTGCAGAGCACTTCGGTGGCAAGAGAAATCTCAAACTGCGTTTTAAACAGAGTTTTCATTCTAATTTTGAAACTCATTTAACACTGAAATTTAGTACTTCTACTTTTTGTGAGTTCACAGACGTATATTACAGAAGGATTTTTTATTTAGAAGTTACTTAAACAAATTTTATCTTACTAGTGTTTATTTGAATAATGTCATCTCTAAATGTTCACTTTTGTCTATAGCTAAAGCCATGAGAACTGTTCATAGTAGAAACTTTTAATATGTCTTCTTTTATTACTAATAATTACTGAAAATATGCTAGAAAAGGGCTGGTGTTTTAATATAGTCAGAGTCTTTTTGGTGGCATTATAATGCCCATTAGGAAACGATGAAGCATGTTTTCATTGGTGCGCTCTGACTTCAGCAGAAGGTGTATAAAGGTAGTTTGATTTGTCTCTGTATGCTGTATATACAGACGGGCACTCACATGTATATCCAGTCATCTGGAGACAGATGATCTCCGCCAAGGGCCCATTTGGAACTACTCTGCATGCAGTGTGTCTCAGTTTTTCTGTAATGGTTCTGTAGGACCTCTTGGTTGACTGATGGACCTTTCCAGTTATGTAGGCAGAAATTGCAGTACTGATGGAGGAAGGGAAGGAGTACTCAAAATTGATTTCCATGAAACCAAAATTTTACATTTGTCTAGACTATGTGAAGATCTCAGAATACTTCCAAAAATGTAAGACTTCAGAGAACTGTCTGCCACAGTTTTAGTTTTTTAGGAGGACTGCTTAGCAGCATCACTTCTAACACTTGCTGTGTGACTCCAGTTTTTTACATGATGTTAGAAACTGAAGTTTCTGTTTTCCTTTCTTCAGCAAATGTTTACTGAGCATTTTGACTTTAGACATTACAAATCTCAAAAAAGAAAAAAATCAGTGACGCTGGGAGTAGTAGTGCACACATCTAGTCTCAGCCCTGGAGGCTGCTGCAGGGGTATTACTTGGTGTTTGAGGCCAGCCTGCTCTAGAGTGAGTGTAACTAGCTTGGAATACATACCAAGACCCTGTGTCAGACAAAGAAGAAAAAAGCGTGGTGAGCATTAAGGTATAAGGTAGAAGGCAGTGGAAATAAAAAGAAATCAGTTGCATTTTACACACCATCCTCAAGGTCTGAGGAAAGATAGTACCCAGGAGAGAGTACTAGGGTCTGCACTGGGAGCTGCACTTTGAGCCTTGGCGATTTCATGAAAACGCTTCTGCCTGCACTTACCATGGACGAACACTGGCCTTTGGAGGTAGAACACCGTGTGGGGGTCTTCGTGTTGGGATTGACACGGAAGGACTGGCAGTGTTCGCTGGGTATGCCAGGGTCTACGGCGGGACATTCTCGGCAGGCACGTACAGCCTGTCGCCTTCGGCGTGTCCGGCTCCAGTGCTGGCTTACAGGGTACATGAATGAGACCTGGTGGACAGTGAGGGGCCAGGTAGTGGAAGCTTCTCTGCACCAAACCAAAGATTTAGGTTCTATCTCGTAAGTAATAAAAGCTTTTGAAGAATTTTGAGAATGGTACTAGATATTTATTATATAATAATAATATATGTAACTCATTCGTCATGTCTCTGTCCAAGCCTGGAGAAGGACCTTGCCTGGACCTGGCCTGTCGAGTCATGGGCACATAGGAAGCAGTTAGCAGCCCAGGAGCAGATGAGTTGTTCAGGGAGAGCGTTTGTAGAGTGAATTTAAAGAGGACTTAGCAAGTCTGGTGAATTAAGTTTAGCGCCCACTAGAATAAAGGGGCAGAGAGGTTTTTCCTTCCTCTTTATAGATACGAAGAGAAATATCCTAGGACACTTACAGAGAGGTCAGTGGACCAAAATAGAATGCTGTGCAGGACGGCAGTGGACGGTGGGGTAAGAGAGCCTGACAGTGACCGGGACGGAAGTACCAGACAGTGAGACAGCGGAGAGCCCCGCCCTCCCTCCTGTCATCTGTGTGTCCCCGCTGAAGTGGGGACGCCGCCGGGCGGCTGCTCTATGTCCCTGGGAAACGGGCCGTTCGGCGGAGTCGGGAAGCTGGGCGGGCGTGGGCGCGCTTCGCGTCGGTGTCGCGCTGCGAGGCTTCGCTCTTATTCTTTCGTGGCTCGGAGGTTGCACCCGAGGCCTGATGCCAAGGGTAGGGGAGAGGGGGTCCGTTTCTGTAGAGGGTCATTCTCCACTGTTTGGGCATTGTTCGTGGGATGTCGGCTGAGGACTGCCATCTGTTGCAGTGGGAGTAGGCGTCAGAAAGCTGTTTAGTAGCTGGGCAGGTCGTGTGGTAGTGGGTAGTGAGAGGCCTCGCGGAGCCAGACGTAGAGTTCATTCGAATCGCAGTTCCGTACGTGGGACCCGGGATGCCTCTGGTCTGCAGGCGCTTGGTGTCTTAGTTTGCGCATCTGTGAGATGGAGAGAATACCTTCCTCTGTGTTACTGTGATGATGAGAATGACTTCATGCTTGTAAAGCAGTTACCGTGGCACGTAGCATAGCATGTTTGCTAACTGATAAGATCCCGTTTCATTCATTAAGTCTTTGTGGTTCATACAACCTGGGATATATTGTCTTCAGAAATTTTGTTGTATATCACATATCAGAAGTTTTATAAACAAGTTGATACTGTTTTAGCTAATGAGCATGATAAAAGACGTTAAAATTTGATGTTTTTAGGGTTGTGCACATAAATGTGTTTTATATTGTAAACAGTTTGCTTGCTTTGCCCGGGACACTAAAGTGAAGATAGTTGAATCTTTCTTTTTCAGACTGAAAACCTTGCAAAATATAACTCAATACAGGTCCAACATCACCAATCCAAAAATTTGAATCCCAAATATTCCAACATCCAAAACTTTTCAGCCCCAACAAGTGAAAAATTATATGATGAAACTTTATTTTACATACAAAATTATTAAAAATACTGGTAAAATTACCCTCAGTTTGTGCATATAAGGTGTATGTGAACATAAACTTTGTATTTAAACTTAGGTCCCATCTCCAAGATAACATATGTATATGCAAATTTCCAAAATCCAAAACCAAAACCATTTGGGAACACTGATAGCCCCAGGCATGATGGCTCAGGAATACTCAACCTGCAGGAAATTTTGAGCTTATACTTTACTCCTTGGATAGTTACTGGTGTTTTTCTATTTTGGTTTACCCACTGCCCTATATGGAGTTTCTTTTAATTTTCATCTTTAGAAAAAGATGAAGGAACAAATGTGCTTAATGGAGGCTTCTGATTAATTCTAACTAATGAAGTTACACTATTTTAAGTGTAATTTAAATTGCTTATTGGCTTTCAAAAATGAATACATGAAGTGATTTAATTTATTCCTCCCTTTTTTGGTACTGGAGCTCAAACCTAGGGCTTTATGCGTGTTACATCTGTGCTCTACTATTGACCTATACCGTAAGCCCCTCTGTTTAAGTTACAAGACTAAGCACATCCTCAGAGATGTGCCAGGTCTCCTAGTACTGTTACCCAGACCCCACTGCAGACCGTGCCTCCAGCTTTCATGGCTTTAATGAGTAAATTTGATTTTGAAATACTGTACATTTCTTTAAAATGTTCTAGTGCAAGTAGAAGTCCTTCTGACATTGCATTTTACATTTGATTTTGACGGAAGTTCGGGGAAACATTGATAGACTTGAATAATTCTTTTTGTAGGGCAGATATTAATGTTAACTCTTGTAAAATAAAGCAAATTAAATTGTAATGAACTTACTCTGATACTTTTTCTTTTCTGACCAAGGGCCTTTTGGAGAGCGAGATGACCAGCAGGTGTTCATTCAGAAAGTTGTTCCCATCACCAACAAACTATTCGTCCGGCTCTCATCTACCGGGAAGAGGTGATGCCATACTGTGCAGAGATGCTCAGGCTCAGAGCTTGCTTTGTCCTATGAAACCTGTGCCACAGTCCATTACGCTGATGCCAGAGGGTAGCTAGGGATAAACTAAGAGAAGTCTATTCATTATCTCTTTGCATAAACTAGTTAAAACATTAGTCCTTATTGTCTGGAATTGAAGATTTTTACTTGTTCTTTGGATAGTTAGGAACAACTAGCGATATAGTAGAATAAGAACATGGTGAACTTCTTTCATGTCCAAAATTATGTGCAAAATTTAATTCATATCAAGAATTGATAACAGTTGATCAGTTTTTTTCATAAGAACATTCAGTTCTTTCCTGGTGGGGACAGAAGCCTAGAATTTTAAATACTTTTAGTCCCATCACATACAATCTATAGACATTATTTACTTCTCAAATAAAGTACATTATAGATTTTCTTACTGTCAGTGTACTCTTACAGAGCTGAGTGAACAGCTAAATCTTGCTCATGAAGAACTGCAATTTGCATAATCTTGACACAGCTTACAGTTCTTTACTCGTGTTTCATTTCATATTTTTTGCCATTTTCCCCCATCTGCTGCTTTATATCAGAGGGAAGTTATGTTTTTACATGAGAACAAAAACTCAGTGTTTGCCTCAAAACTTGTCACAGTGTGAATGCTGCTGGCCCAGTGTGTCTATGACAGGGACTGGCACTGTTCTGGTTTGTCTTCAAGAGGTGATTTCTGTTCAGACTTAGGTGAAGGACAAAGTGAATTTGATGACAGATAAACTGCATTCTAATTCTGGTTACTTCCTGATACTAGCTATGTAAATTTGTTTCCATTAGCTCTGGTTTCTTCACAAAATAAGATTTAGTTTCTCTGCAAAATAAGATTCAACTATTTTTGTTGGATAAAGTGAGGTAAAAATGTACAAAATACCATTCATAGCCTTGAGACTATAATAGATGTTCAGTAAAAGTTTGTACTGTATTGGCTGAAATTTTACTTTAAAAATTATATGTAGTATCAAATTGAGCTCTAATGTTTTCCTTCAAATGCGTGTCAGACCAACGCAAAAAGGAACACTCCTATTTATAGTTACTAAGCAAATTATCTGTGTTCATTTTAATGCTACTGATGCTGTTAATAGTTTTTAAATGTCTTGGTTGTCTTCAGTATGTCCCTTATTACACAGTATTTTAGTGACTAAACTCCTTACAAGATATTAAATCTCCATCCTATCAATGTTTATTACATGTCTTCATTAGCAACTGATCAGTAAATTAATTACAGAAAATGACTTTTATGTACCAAATCATCTTTTTGGAAGCTTGCTTTATTTATTTATTTTGGAAGAAAATGTATTAAGAGGCTATAATATAGTTAGAGGGCAACTTATTATCTTACATAATGTTATAAAGCACTGTGGTTTAGTGTTAGGTGTATATTAAGCAAGAAGCTGCCAAACGTTTATTAAAAGTGCTGTTATAACATCCTCTACCAATGTAGGATCTCATATCCACGTAAAATTTTTAATATCCCCTCCTGTTATTTCAGAGTATCAGTATATTGTTACCAACTAGTTTCTGCATAATGAAAATGATTTTATTATTTTTAAGTTCCTGATTTCTGAAGGAAAGTATAGTTACAAAAATAAAAGTTACTTTGTAGAATTGAGTGGCGAATCAGTCTTTATGAAGCTACTGTGAAGCAAAGTCAGTGTTGAGGCATTCAGCATCTTAACAGAGAAGTGAAATGAGGATATTTTATTGTAGGGAAGCTGGAAAAAGTCTATGGAAAAATTTGAAGGAGTCATTGCAAGGGGTCTGTTTCAAAGAGGAGAAAGAACAAAAGCAACACATAAATGTTAGTTTATCTTAAAGTAGGAACTTACTTTGTTACTAAATTTGTAAATATTATTCAGCAGTGAATATTCACTATATCCTCAGCGAGAAAAATTATGATCATCTTGATAAACAGAAGACATTTGACAAGCTGCACTCATTTGTGATTTTTAAAACTCCTGACACCTGAGGAAAGGTGTCTTTTACCTGATAATCTACAAAAATACTTGCTGCAAGCCTCTTCTGCAGGGTGATATATTGAAAGCCTCTCCCTTGAGCTCAGGAGTGAGACCGGCGTGGCCTCTGTCTCCCCCCACCTGGCCTTCGCTGACTGGACGTCAGCCAGCCTTCACGTTCTACTTGCTGACCTTGTGATGTCTCTTACCCTTATGTAGACTGTACTTTCGCCTCTCCCTCAAATTTAAATGATGCTGATTCTTTTTCCTTTTTTTCTTAAATTAGCTCCTTCAACTTTATTTTGAAGCAAGCTGAGAGAAACACTTCATTCAAATACAATTCAGCTAACCCTTATATGACTTGGGACAATCATTGCTTTACGTTATCCCTGGTCTCTTCATTTGTAGGGTAGATAATAACAGTCCCAGCTCAAGATGTGGCATGTAATTTGTAATTCTAGCTACTCTGGAGGCTGAGGAAGGAAGATTGCAAGTTTAGTGGCAGGCTGGGCAAATGGAGACCGGTTCAAACTAAAATTTAAAAAGAGCATGGGTTAGATGGCTCAGTGTAGTGTTTATCTAGTATGTGTGAGGCCCTGAGTTCAGTACACAGTATCACCAGAAAAAGTGTTCTATTCAGATTTTTTTAGAAGTCTTTTGAAAATCAGTGAAGCAGCTATAAAAGTGCTTTGGCAAGTTAAGCACATTGTCTTAGTCTGAGGGTACTGTGTGGGCATCTCCGTAGGGCTGTGTTTTTTCCCCTGGGTTTCATACTTTTTTTTTTTTTTTTTGCACATAAGCTTTAATGACTTTTTCAAGATCTCTTCAGCTTGGTTTCTGTTTACTTCGCGTTTTTCTTTCTGCCTTTCCTCAGCAGCTCCTTTTAAAGAATTCACTCTCATCAGGCTCTTCCCGCTTTTCTAACTTACATTATTTGCTTTATTTTAGTTAGTTGATGCATTATTCATTATGTAAGAACCTTTTCTATAGACTGAAAATAACTCAATTTGCCTGCTGACTTTGACAGGGTCCTCTGCATCTGCTTTGGTGGCACGCGCAGCTGTGACTGTGTACGTAGAAAGTTACGAGACTGTGTTCTGCTCCCGTGGTCACACCGTGCCACTGCTTTGCAGGATCTGTGAGATCCAGGCCGTGGACTGCACAACCATCTCCTCCTTCACTGTGCGAGAGTGCGAGGGCTCCAGCAGGATGGGCTCGAGGCCGAGGCGCTATCTGTTCACGGGCCACACCAACGGCAGCATTCAGATGTGGGACCTGACCACGGCGATGGACATGGTCAGCAAGAGCGAGGACAAGGGTAGGTCCCCCACGGGCGGGTGCTGCTCCCTGCGGGCTTCTGACCAAGCGGGAGAGTAAGTGCGCTGAGCGTCTGTTCTCCCCAGACGTAGGTGGCCCAACGGAGGAAGAGCTGCTCAAGCTGCTGGATCAGTGTGACCTGAGCACGTCACGCTGCGCCACCCCCAACATCAGCCCAGCCACCTCCGTGGTCCAGCACAGCCGCCTGCGCGAGTCCAGTTCCAGGTGGGTTGAGAATGGGGCCTTAGATGCTGCAGTGATTGCACTAGGGAGAACTGGCGCAGTTTTCAAAATATGTTTGTAATTTAGGCTTTCTGTTAATACTCAGTTTTTAAAAATTCTTGTAAATTTGTGTTTCTTTTCATAGAAAAGCATTTTTGCCCCCTTTTTTCATGGTGCATAGAAGGGCTGCAGTTGAATCCAAGGCTTCATATGTACATGGGAAGTGTCCATTCTACTTGTGAGCTGTGCTCCAAACCCCATTTTTGCCGTTAATTTACTTGGTGAATTACTGCTAATCCGAATGCCTGTTACGTGACCAAGAATTCACTGAAAAACATTAGGACACCATGCCACACTGGGTGGTGTGTGGGGTCTGTGTTGTGGCGGGACAGTTTTCATCAGAAGCGATTCTGTCATCAGACAGGCAATATACACACTTCAATACACTGAGATAATATACTTTTTTATTGACAAAACTTCACAATCTGAAGAGACGAATATCAGTAATACGGTTACTTACTGGGGCACAGTGTTACGTGCATGGTTCTTGGATCTGTGTGCCATGCAGACTGCTTGGTAAGTGCGTTTGTACAGGGAACTAGCAACAGACTTCACTGAGTGACTGTGTGCGAACTGGTAGTTATTATTAATGAGATGCCCCTGGGAGCCCGGGATAATGGAACTGTCTTTTTGACCCCGTCCAGCCTTCAGCTGCAGCCCCGTGAGGCCGTGCAGGAGGCGGCCACCTACGGCTCGGTGCGGCCCTACCGGGAGAGTCCGCTGCTGGCCCGGGCGCGGAGGGCCGAGAGCTTCCACAGCTACCGGGACTTCCAGGCCACCGGCTGCAGCTCGGGCGCGGGGAGAGCCGGCCCGGAGAACGGCACGGGCGCCGCGCCCACCGAGGGCAAGGGGTTGGTGGGAGAGGGGCCGGCGGCCGAGCGGCGATCCCCGGGCGTGGAGACGAGGGCTTGCCGAGAGCTGGAGGGTGGCCCGGAAGTGCATAAAGTAGCCGAGGGGCTCCCGGAAGCCAAGAAGCGGTCCTCTGAAGAGGACGGTGACTCCAAGGCGGACCTGAAGCGGAAGGTTGGGTCTGAGGGCAGCGGGCTGCTGGGCCGTAGGAGGGCGCCTCACCCTCCCCCGGCCTCCGCCCCCGGCACCCCAGAGGGTGGCTCCGACTCCCCGGGAACAAGCACCGTTGGGGGGGGCCCGGGGTCCGCCTCCCCCTCCCCGACCAGGACCACGCCTTCCCCGCGGCATAAAAAGAGCGAGGCTCCGGGTCAGGAGTATGGCTTGTGACAGCTCACCAGGATGCGTGGTCCTTTGCTAGATTAGATGGAAGTTCTGGATTTCATTGCAGTACATTTGTTTTTACACTAAGGATAAAACTGGACTTGAGTTACTATCTTAGTACAATTGCCAGGAATAAGGAGATTCACTAATCATGTCTCTTTAGACATTTTTGGGTTTTTTAAATTTCACAAGCACATTTGAGAGAGCATTTGTAAAGCGGAACTCCCGTGTTAGCGTTCGGCTGCCGTCCGCGGGTCTGCCTCCTACCTTGTGTCTCTGGGGGTGGTGCTGTGTGCGCAGGGGACCAACAGGCCGCATCACTGATTGCGGTTGTGCCCGACACTCGTCTTGCAGTGTCACCGAAGTGAATCACAATTCTCCCTGGAACTCGGGCACCCAACCCTCGTGATTGCAGTGTGTTTACCAGATAATCGATGAGGTGCTATGTTTGTGAAAAAATTGTAGCTCAAAAACACTATTGGTGTTAAATGCCAGGTTCTACTGTGCAGTAAGACTTTTAGGGTCATTTTCGTGTGTGGGTCATTTTCTGGTTTTCATTGTTGGCAGTTCTTAAATCTTAGCATGCATCACCAATAGTCAATGCCAGAAGTCCATGTGAAGTTTATTTCAAGTTGGAGCAATTGTCCGTGTTTGAGGAGGACAAAAAATAATTAGGGCAGAGCTGTGAGTGCCTGAAAGGAAAACCCTCCCAGTTGCTGATGTACCTGGTTTAGGAGTCATCGTGTTTTTTTTTCAATGTTAATCATGATAATTGTGGTCATCTTATTACACTTAGGTATGTGTAATTGTGGATTTTTGGTTCAAGGTTTTTGTTGTTGTAAAAATGTTTTTTTTGAATTGTAAGAGCAAAAAAGAATTTTGTTGTATAATGTTTCTTTAATTGGAGTGAATTTCAGATTTCAGCAAATGGAGGAACTTGTAAATTTAAACGATTAAGCATTTATTGCTGAGTAATGTATGTTTCCATTCCAAGAACTGTAAGTGGGTGAAGTTGAAATAAATTCTCTATAAAGTTTACTATATTGCCAGTGGTTTCACAAAAAAAATTCTCTTTTATTTATCAGCTTAATCAAATAAAAATTATTAAAACAGTATGTCTGATTATTTGAGTAGTTACTGTTTGAAATGGACTTACATGTGTGTGTTCATCCTTTTGCTTCTTATAATTAAAAAGAGAGGGATTTAATATTTATAAAGACTGCTACATCACCAATGAGGAAAATGTTATACCACCATAGTTTCAAAATCACTAAGATTGTAATAATGTATTGTTTTTCTGTATCACAATTGTGTGAAACTTGTATTGACTGAGAATAAAAAACTTTTAAAAAAGGCAAGGGCTGTTCTATGGTAAAATTCCACATCATGGTGCCTAGAGTGCATCATACTGAAAGTAAGATCCTGGTTAGTTCCTTCACAGAGGGGACATAGAACTTGATGTTACCCATGGAGTTGAGTCTACTCTGGAACTTTGTAAACTTGAGGGGGTTATTCCCTCATGCCCAGGGTTTTCCTTATACTTCCATTATTGGTAGCTAGAGAACAAATCACAATGCATTTATGTACTTCATATGACTGATGAGAAACAAAAACAGAGTTATTCTCATGACAAAAAGTTTTTCAATATATTTTGCACTTAATTTCAAAGTACCATGTATCATAGCAATTGGGTAAACTACATTGCCCTCCTTTCCCAGATGAGATCACTGACATACCACATAGGGTAAGCAGCTTAACCAGTGCCTGGACCAGCAGTTGGCACTCCTGTCTACCTATTTGAAAAGCCCGTGCTTTTGTTCCTGGCTCTCATCCAGGCTCCTGTCTCATCGTTACCCAAGGTCAGCCACAATTTCCCAACCCCACTGCAGTCCTGCTGAACTTGTATCTCTGGGGGTTGGGACTCAGACTTTGAAAAAGGTGCCACAGTTGATTGTAAGGTACATTGGAAGGCATCCAGAACATCCTGTTTTCTTAAATGAGTATGCCTTTATCATTTGTGTGTAACTCAGGATTGCGAGTGTTTTTTCCTAAATATATTAAGCTTGTTTCGCATTTAAATACTTATTAATCAAACCATCTTTAGATTAACATAATCACGCATTGGAAATCAGTTGCTATTCATGACACAATGAAGCTCTTTATTACTGGTTGAATTATTTTTGTCAGTATAAGGTACTGTAACAGATTCATGTAGAAGTTCTCCATTTAGTGCAAATTACAATAGATAGCTACAAAGACACAGTTCTTAGAAGCCCTTATAGAAACATGCCCGTTCATTCTGTTAGCAGACAGTTACCAGAATGTGGTTAAGCAGAGACTGTGGTCTATAAGATGTTACGGTCAGTCAGGAGATTTAGAGTGGGTTTAAGAGTTCGAGAACTTAACCATTGGCCGGGGAAACCTCTTGCATGTGCTTTAGAGCACAGTGTCTCAACAATAGGAATGCCTAGAAACTTGAAAGCTACAGAGGCCTTGCCCCACCCCAGACCCATTGGATCAGAATCTCTGGGCGGGTGGGTCTGCATATTTTACATAATACAGGCGTGGAACACAGCACCGGTTAGAGCAGTACACGAGATCTTAGGATCCTTCCCCAGAATAAATTCAAGTAAGAGTAAGTGTGTGGAGATGAGCAGTGTCCTGGGCAGAGGTTGAGTTAGACCGGTAAGTGGAGAATGATTTCTGGTGAAATCTGCAGTTCTCTAGCCTCTGCGTTCTTTTAAAGTTCTGTAGCTATGCTTTTGAAGCTACACCATGATAAAGGTGTATGACTTTTCAAAAAAGATGGTGGGGTCTATCTTCTGCCTCCTTCCCATAGTGTGTGAGCAGATCATACTGGCGGCAGTGCAGAACCCCCAGGTGAGGATGCAGGTTGGGCCTGGAGAGGGCCTCCTCCCCTGACAAGCCCTAGACAGCTCCCGGGCTGCCACTCACCTGGGTTAGGGCGCATTTAAACAGCCCATTGACAAGGAAGTAAAAACCAGTAAACCCGCCCATCCTGTTTCCATTTCAGAATAAAATAAAACTTGGTGAGAAAAAAATCTAACTTGCACAGCCACTGCCAAATGGGGAGTTACTTCTCATCTCTGTTTCTAGCAGTTTGCTGGTCTGGTTCAGACACTTGGGGGTAGCAGGCTTTGGGGGTGGCCAGGCGGGGGAGCTGCTGTCCCACAGACTGGGATGACATCTTGATTCCCCCTTAAGTCCACAGGCTTTACTGTCAGACCCTTGGGGGTAACTCGTGGTTTTCAGGCAGGATAAGTAATGCAGTTACCCCTTGTTTTGTAGCCTTTCGCCAGCTCAGCTTTGCAGACATCCACCTGCCTCTGAAGATAGATTCAGTGTTGTCAAGTAGTAGTGTGAGAGTTGCAAGTATTGCAGTGAATTTCCTGTGGTGGTTAAAACCTTTAAGAATGAACAAAAGGTGTAGTTTCCTTACATAGTTTTCCAGGAAGAATAAATACGTTTATAATGTTGATGACGGAACATTTTGTTTTCCCTTGATGTGGGACTTTCACCAATGACCGATCCAAATAGATCAGATAGCAGAAATTTCTAAACCCTAAAATAGGTGGCTTATCATCCATTCCTACCAATTCAAGAACTAAAGTTTAAACTTCTCTGAGATGGAGATAAATCCCAAATTGTGTGTGTGTGTGTGTGTGTGTGTGCGCGCGCGCGTGTGACATACATATACATACTGATGGTTTTGCACTTCCATGTAAATGTGGTAGCAGTTTCAAATCTGGAAAGAGCATCAATAATTTGCTTTTCTCTTTAAATTCCATGAAGGCTAATTAAATATAGCAAGTAGCACAATAGTTTGTGTTTGAAATGTGCTCAGTTGAAGAAGTCCTATTTCCTGCTATCTAGTGAACTGGCAGATCTTTATGAAAATGCTGATTGGAATTTCAAAACTAAAATATGTGAAAACCATTGGTTCATATTTTCTCTTTAAAATGTATAAATTAGTGGTTTTACTCCTGAGGTTTCTCAACGATCCATAATTGCAGGAACTGAAACATTTATGGATAAGTTATGTGGTGCTTTGTCAGAAGGCTGGGTATTTATCACGAATAATGTCATTAAAATGGAACTTTAGCTGAGTGTGCATCTGCGGTGTAATGTTTGTTTTTCTCCGCTGCAGCATGGCCTGCAGTTGGGATTTCATCTTGCACCCGTGACCATTATAGCCGCTTTCCTTACAGGATGATGGCAGTGGTTGGAAAGGCTCAACAGCATCGTCTCTCAGTGGATTCACTTGATTTTGAAAGCAGTAACTTATTGTAACAACTGTGTGCCATCTTGAAATCACCACTGATGATTCATTAACCAGTGCCTCATTGCCAGAGACAAGTGAGAATTACATGCTTCGTCTTCCACAAAATAAAAGCAAAGCAAGTGTGTTCTTATGGATATCATCCCTCGTTTCAGACAACCCGAAAAATAACAGTTCCCAGATCTCTACTAGAGAGGAACAGTTTTAAAAACAACACTCATCTCTGAAGTGTTATGGACTAGCACACAGTGGCCTTTCAGCATTAATGATGTGTCAGGCGGTGGTAAGCCCGGGGTCACAGAGTGCAGGCTGTGTATCGGGGTTACGGCAGGCATCTTTACAGGTGGGTGTCGGTGAATGTCGTGTGTTCTTTGCTCACTGAGCTGAAGCCCTTGATCACGTTCATCAGGTCCTCATCATCCACGTACTGGAAAATAAGCCATGTATTACTGGTACAATCTTCGCTGTCAACTGATAACTATGAATTTGCATGAGAAGTACTCTGTGCATGTTTACTGGAGACTTGATACCCAGGGTTCAATGCTAAGGTGTAGTTTAAGACAGCCTTTTCTTTAAATTTAGTGACACAATTACATCACATGTAGGCATGAACTAACCCAAACTGTATGTGATAAGCATCATTTTTCTCATCTATAAAGTGCAGAGACTAAATAGATGCATAATTTTTAAAAAAGTAAGCAGAAGAGCCAAATAGAAGCTGTTGTGCTTGATTGGTTCCTACTCATACTATATTTTGTATTACGGAGTAGGATCAGTCACTGATATTACTTTATAGTGAACAGATCTTTGTCACTTATTGTTGCCTTCAAAACTCTTCACTGAATGTCTTTGCACGATGCCCGTTACTAGTAAAGACCAAGCGAAAATGGCATTATGGTACCATTATTACATAGGGAAGCTCTGTAGTCAGATACTCTATGGTTTCTACCTCACACAAAGCCTACTTGTGAGCTCTGTGTTCTTGGGTAAGTCCCTAATCTCCCTAAGCTCCAGTTCCTTCTACAAGGATGCAAATAACAGCACTGAGTGACCTTCTAGAGGTTTTGAAGATTAAGAAAGAGTTCAGCTAAGCCTGTACTGTGTTAGGTTGAGCATGTCAAGACTGCCATCTTGCATGTTAAACATAATCCATTCGTAATTATTCATGTCAACTTAATATAATTATCCGTGCCATTTAAAAACTTGAGATGTGAAATGGAATAACGGAATTGAATGGCTGTAACCAAAACCAGGATCCACTCTTCAGTGCGAAAGCAGAACTTTGGCGACAAAGGAGAGGAGCCCAAGCACAGATGCAGAGCTGGGGAGAGATGGAGGTGAGTAATTCTGCCGCGGAGGAGCAAGCGTGGGGCCAGCGCGTAGTCGGTGCTGTTAGCGAGCTACACCCACGGAGCGACAGTCTGCCAGACGTCGGGCAGGCCCCGCGATGAAACGCGGTGCGAAGCTCACGGTCATCACAGCCCATGCGAGCTTGTGAGGGTTACTAGGTAACGGGAAGCTGCCTTGCACAGAGCCAGTAACTCGTACCACTGGACAGAACTCAGGAGAGGAGCCGTGAGCCGGGAGGTCACGAGGCCAGCGGAAGATGGGAAGGAGGGAGCAGCGTCCCTGCCTACACCTTGATTTCAGCCGATGAAACTCGCTTCGAACGGCTGCCTTTCAGAATGGGGAACTCATCCATCTGTGCTGTTCTAGCCACAGATTTTTGTGGTAGGAACTTTGTTCATTCGGTGCTGTAAGTTGAACCCAGGGCCTTCACATGGTAGGCCAGGGCTCTACCACTGAGTCCCGCTTTTATTATTGTTTTTTAATTTAATTTATTAATCTTTTTTTGGTACCAGAAACCAAACTCAAGATCTCACGCTTGCCAGGCAGGCTCTGTGCTTGCTGAGCTGTATTCCTGGCACATGCTTGCTTGCTTCTCTTCCTTCCTTCCTTCCTTCCTTCCTTCCTTCCTTCCTTCCTTCCTCCCTCCCTCCCTCCCTCCCTCCCTCCCTCCCTCCTTTTTCTTTCTTTCTCTTTCTTGTCTTTGTGAGACAGCATTTCACTATGCAATTCAGGCTGGCCTCGAACTCACAGCAATCCTGCCTCATGAGTCCCACTTTTAAACACTAAACAGAAGAGTCTGCTGATAGCAGATTTGCACTAAAAATGCCAGTTATCATCCGAGGGGTTCCTTGCACTCTTTGTGTTGACTATCAGTGGAGAAAGAGGTAGATAACCCTCCAAATTTGAGTCAAGCTGGTGTGTAGATAAAACCGTACTCTCCCAGTGTTGACAGTATTTACTGACTAGTACTGGGTTAATCATTAACCTTAAAATACAAGATTGAAGAGTGGCAACCAATTAAACATTAGCCAGGTGGTAAGAAGATTTTGTTAAAGTTCAATATATTTCATATTTTATTGCCAAAATGACTTCAAATCTGGTCTTCATTTCATTTTTTTGCTGAGAAAGATGGCAAATGTTTGTTTCCTGCTATTTTAGATAGTATTAATCTTTTAGCCTTTAAGGCATACAATTGTCCTAGCATACTACATGGTTTTGTAGAAATCACATATTTAACATACTTCTCATAGGAAGTTGAATTCAGTTACCTGCACTGTCATAGGCCCTTCAGCACCCACTACTTCTTCACTATTTTAGTCTATAAATCTACCAGTATATAGTTAGCACAAACTCACCTTGTCTTTATTTTTGTTAGAGATGCTAAGAAAAATTACACAAAATTTTGTGATTCAAATAAGAAAACTTTTGAAACATAAGAAAATGCAGCTCTCTTGCACTGATGCCCTTATTTATCCTGATATTCTCAGATGTTTTCATTGGAGAGGAACCATTTCCACTTGTTGAAAGAAAAGGGCTTTTCTCCTCTGATTATAATAAACTCATGTGGAAAAGTAATGTTACTGCAAAAGATACGGTTTCACACTTGATGGTGAACAATGCTCCACTGTGTACATATACTGCAATTTATCTGTTTGTCAGTTGGCAGGCATCCTGGCTGATTCTGTGTCTTAGCTCTTGTGAAGAGTGCTCTGATACACATGAATATACAAGTGCCTCTGTTGCATGCCAACTTTATCACCAAGAAGTGGGGGAGCTGGACCACACAATGGTTATAGTTTTAGTTTCTTCTGTTTTTGTGTTTTTAGGAAATTCCATATTGTTTCCCATAGAGACTGCACTGATTGATATTTCCATCAACAGAATATAACGGTTCCGTTTCTTCCAATCCTTACCAGCATCTGCTGTTTTTACATAATAGCCATTCTAACTAGGTTAGATGTATTTCACTGTGTTCTGATTTGCATTTCTCTTATGGGTAAGATGTTAAATATTTTGTGTGTTTGTTAACCATTAGTACTTCTCCTAGGTGTCTTCAGATCATTTGCCCATTTTAATTGCATTCCTTAATTTATATCTTCATTTCCTTATAATCAGAAAAGATAAATGATAGGACCAATTTTTTGAATTAGTTAAGACTTGTGACCTACTATGTGGTCTATTTTACAGAAAGTTCCATGCACTGAAGAAGACTGTGCATTGTTCAGCTATTTTATGGCATATTCTGCAAATATCTGTTAAGTCCATTTGGTCTACAGTATAGTTTAATTCTGATGTTTGTTGATATTTTATCTGGTTGATCTACCCATTGGTGAGAATGGAGTACTGAAATCTACAACTGTTATTATATTAGAGATTGTCTCTTCCTTAGTTTAATACTGTTTGTTTTCTAAAATGGGTATTCCATTGCTGGGTGTATATATAGATCTTTAATCATAGTATTTTGTTGATGAATTGATCCCTTGATCAGTGTATAGCAACTTTTCTGTCTGTTCTTCTCTTTTTAAGGTCTGTGTTATGGTTTGTATCTTGGTGTCCCCTCAAAACCTCATGTACTTATAGGTGGGACTTTGGGGAGGTGGCTGGTTCATCCATGTGTGATACTGGATTAAAGGTGTGACAACTGGATCAATCCACTGATTGGATTATAATAGTTCTGGGTGTGGCTAAATGGATTTCTTGAAGACAGAAGACTTACCCTAGGTGGGGATAGCACCAACCAATAGGCTTATAGCCTACGCAGAACATAAAGGAAAAGGGAGACTTGCTGCTGCTGCGTCCTGCCTGCCCTGCCATGGACTGTTTCTCCTCTGCCGTGCTGCCCTGCCTTGGAGCCACCTGACTACGGACTGAACCCTTTACAAACTGAGAGCTAAAGTAAACCTTTTCTGCTTCAACTCTGGGGGTCAGAGTATTCTGTCCCAGCAACAAGGAAGTAACTAAGGCGGTCTGTTTTGCTACATATATGTATAGATGTTCTTACTTCCTTTAGAATTCCATGTGCTTAAAATACTTTTTTTTTTTTTTTTTTGTATCAGGAGTCAAACTCAGGACCTTGCCCTTGCGAGGCAGAGACTGTGCCACTGAGCTATATCCCTGGCCCCAAATATCATTTTCTATCCTTTCATCTTTAGTCTGTCCTTTATTGGTGAGTTGAATCTTTGGAGGTAGCATATTATTTGGGTTTTTAAAAATCTATTCACCCAGTATCTTTTAACTGAAGAATTAAAACTATTTGTGTTCACAGTTATTAATGGAAGGTATAGACTTTTCCTGATTTTTGTTGATTTTCTTCTGGTTGCTTTGAATATTATATACTCGATTCTCCCACTTTTATCATCTTTGTGGTTTGATAATGCTTGATTCATTTCTCTTTCTCATTTGTGTATCTATTCTTCCAGCGGGATTTGTATTTCTACATGTTATCATGATAGTAGTTATCTTTCTTCCATTTCTGGATGTAGGACTCCCTTACACATCTTTGGTAATGCTATTCTCATGGTAGTGAATTCCCTTTGTTTCTGTTATCTTGGTAATTCTTTATTTCTCAAGATTACTGTTTGCTGAGTGTGGTCATCTTTTCTGGCAGTTACTTTTGCTTAGGTCATTCTTGTATGCATCATTCTGTGCTCTCCTGTCTGTAAGGTTTCTGCTATTAGTCAAATGTGCTTGCCCTGAAGTGTAACTTCATAGTTTTCTCTTGGAGATTTTAAAATTCTTTGTCCTGTACTTTTGACACTTTGACGATAATAACGTCATGGTGAGGTTCTTTTCTGGTCATTTCTGCCTGGGATTTTTGTAGGATTCTTATAGCTGTCTTTCCCAAGACTTGGGAAGTTTTATGTTGTTATTTCATTAAATACATTTTTATGCCCTTAACTTTTATTTCCTCTCCCTTGGGTATGCCAGTGATAATGGCCATCTGTTCTTTTAATGGGATCCTGAAGATCTGTATGCAGTTTTCATTCTTTCTTAGTTTGTAAGTTTTAGTTTTTGATACTTCAAAAGACCTGTCTTCAAGCTCCAATATCCTTCCTTCTCCTTAATCTAGTCTGTTTTTGAGGCTTTTAATTGAATTTCTACCTAGTTTAGAGAGCTCTTCATTTCTAAGATTTCTGATTTGTTCTTTTTAAAATTATCTATGATAACGTTTTCATTCATACCATGCATTGTCTTCCTATATTCTCCTGAATCTCACTGAGCTTAAAAAGAAATCATTCTTAGATTTTTGTTTTTAGTCTTTTGAGATAGCTGGAGTTGAACTTGTTCTGTAACCTAGGCTGGCTAGAACTTGGGATCATTTTACTTAGTGCTGGAATTCCTGGAATGCACTGTGACACTGACTTTCCTTTGGATTCTTTTTCTAACATTCATCCACTTTGGTATCTTTAGAATCTATTACTAGGAAGTTATGAACTTTAGGATGCATTGTGAATTATATATATTTATACTATATGTCCATAATAATATGTATTATGTATATAAATGCTATTTTATGAGATAGCATTGCTTCTTGGTAAGAAATTTTTCCCAACAGTTATGTCTTCTACAGATGTGTCTGGCAATCCATTTGTACTGTGATATTGAATATCTTTCCTGCCAAGTACCTTAGTGTAATCTCCCTGTAGCTTTTTTGGCCAGACTTCATGAGTTTGGGGACCACTTATAGCATATCAGAGTTGGATAGAGACTCACTGCCTCTGCGGATTGCACAGGAATGGCCAACGTTTCAGGCCAGTGTGGCAGACGACAGAGTGTGTGGCTACTTCTGCAGTGGGAGCTATAGCCTCTCCTGGGTTGTGTGGGTTTCCCCAGGCATGCTTGGTGGGGCTCTGTTGCTTGGCCGGGTCTCTGGTAGAGGCTGTTGTAGTGCCGGCAAGGGGCCCTAAGCTCTTGTCCTCTGCCTGGAGGCGGCTGTGTGACCAGGTCTTTAGAGAGAGGATGAGGAGGAGCCGAATCAGCACCAGCGCTGCTGCTGCTTGATGCTTGCTCCTAGTTCTGTCCTCAGTGTGATCAACTGAGGTCCAGGGCCCCTGACAGGGGGAAGTGCCGGGGTTCCCTCTGCTGGCACAGTGCTGGGAGCTGGGCACACACCTGGGGAACAGGCGACAGTGGGGGCCTTTCTCTCCCTCTTCTTTAATTTGAAGCATTAGCCAGAGGTTGCGCAGGAGCAAGGGGGTCACAGCTGCTCCGGGTAAAAGCCCTCCTCTAGCCACGGCAGTTTCTCCCAGACCTTATATTGGGGGACTCAGGGGCAGGGCTGCAGTGGGGGTTCACAGAATGCTCTCTCCTGGGTCCTTCCCAGCCCACCTTCACACATCTGATGTATCAACCAGAGTCCAACTGGGGAGCAGTGGAAACTCTTCAGTTCTTCCTTCTCAATTCTTGGTCCTGGCATCCAAGTGAAACCAGGCAAGCCTGGCCATGGCCCAGCCTTACCAGTCGGGCTCCCTGATCCATGGGTTCTTGTAGATGTCACCCTCTGTACCCTTCTGGGTGACAACGCTGAACTAGCACGAGGGACTCTGGGTCTCAGAGATGGGGACCTACAGACCTTTTGGACCCCTAGAGCGGCTCTGTTGATTCCAAGCTTCTTCTGGAGGCTGTGAGCCTGAAAGAGCTTGGATTTTCCAGTAGCTGGAATTTCAGCATCTGTGCTGAAAGCATTTTGGGGCACTCCCTCACCTCTACACCTTCATGGAGGGACTCTCCCCCACCAGCGATGGGGCCAGGAGCAGCTGGTGCGGGATTTTGTTTCTCCTTCTAAGTTGCTTTCCAAATACCTGGAGTGTACAAGGTTTCTATTTCTCCAATGTTGGCTTCAGTGTTCTCCCAGTCACCTTAGTATGCAGTTGCACACCTGTTGCTTTGGTTTGTCTTTGCATGCATTTATCTTATGAGTGTCTCTACTTTGTACGAGAAGAGCCCAACAAAGTTTCTACACTGCTTGCAAACACCTGAAGTCAGTCACACTAGCAAACTTGTCTGTTCCACCCTAACTGGGCAGGTGCTCAGAGAATGCCAAGTGCGTGCGTGCGTGTGTGTGTGTGTGTGTGTGTGTGTGTGTGTGTGTGCATCTGTTTCTGTGTGTCTGTGTCTGGGGTGGAGACAGCAAGCTGGTCAGCACCAGAAGTGGTGGGCAGTCCAGTGTCCTGGGATCCACTTACCAGTGATCCACTGCTGTGGCCCACGATGGTTTCCCACAGTGAGTTGTCAAGCAAGACTTTCTTGTCTTGGACATCCATGAGCTGGCTGACACTGCGGTGCAGGGTGCCATGGGAATAGGTCCGGCTGATCTGGCTTTGACTGGGGATCCTCAGGACAGACATGCTCCGGTTGCTCCGCATACTCATGGGTGTCCCTGACCGAGGGATTTTGGTATCGGCTAATCCCTAAAAACAAAGTGACTGTTGGTGATTAACAGGAGGAAGATGGGCTTGGACTGTTTCACAAACTCTCCAAAGAGGAATGAGTGTCTGCCCCCATCTATGGCTGTGAGCCCCTGGCGCTCTGTGGCCTGGCTTCTGGGTGACTGCGTCAGGTGGCCAGTGCTCTTGCGTCTCTCCTATGTTGGTGCTTTTGCTGCTGTTCTGAGGGACAAAGAGGGTGCACGGCAAATCAGAAGGGTGTTCATTCATGCATATGGCCCCGGAGCTGCCTCTGGAGAACACCCCTACCCACAGCAAAGACCAATGTTCTCTTGTGGTTGCCCCCTGGGACAGTGCTGCTTGGAGTTCATTTTAGGTGTCCTGGATTAGAAACTGATGCCTCTCTCCCACTTTCCCTTCTCATTCACTGTTGTTCCAGGTTACAGGATTCCAACTTCTTAAGTCTGGTCTCATTTTAATGTTAACATTAGCATGACAAAGTTATGACTAAGGTTTAGAATGGGTTGTAAGATAAACCTAGCTGCTCTAAACTGTGGCGGCCTGATTGAACTAGTCCAATCAAAACAGGATTCCTGCATCTCAGCGGGTGATCAGCACACCATGCAAAAGAGCATGCATCCATGCAGCACGCAGCGGTACCTCAAAGTGCATGGTGTAACTTTTTAGGGTGACATTGCTGGACACTTCAGATATATCAGCCACCGAGTCAAACTGAGGAAAAATGGGGTCATCAGTGCTTGCATAAAACTGTTTTCAATAACTTTTTTGTGTTTGTCCAACCAAAGCATGATCATTTACACACACATATACAAACACACACTTGGACTTTCCAATTAAAACCATGCTGTGAGTGGAGTTTCACTGCATAGTCTCCAAAGTTATGGCCTTATTTCTTCAGTTTTGTAGTATATCAAAGGATCGCCAAACCAGTACTTATGCTATGTGTAAAATCCACACAGCTTAGCTGTACTGTGCACTGTGTGACCTAGAAAAATGTTAATAACCTATAAAGAGCTCTCAGTCTCTGCACCTGTGGCTGAGTCTGTTCAGAGCAGAGAGAAGCCCTTTGCAGTGAGTCCAGCATTCAAGGCTCCTTCAGTCCATCGGATCGTGAGGTGTGGGAGAGGCCAGCGGCACCAGAAAGCCAGTGTGTGGGCTGGGGGAGGGGCGCTCACACTTGACCGCCAACGTGGGCATGTGGTGCGGGGCCCATCTCCACCCATCCAGGTGTGAGTGGGCAAATCCAGCTTCTTTCTGCCCAGATCCCCCACTCAGCCTTGAGCGGACCAGGAGCCTGTGGTCTCCAACGACTCTGCGTGCTCCTAACACAAGCTCTGTTCTCCTGCTTGGCCTTAGTTGAGCACACTTTGGCTTACAAGTGATTTTGAAGAACAAGAGATGACACACTGCGCACACTGCCAACTGAAGAGGAGTAGAGTGTGAGAGAACAGGTTCTGGGTGCACTGGTGGGTTCACGTCTGCTATCCCTGTGAGGCCGTGTGGAGCCTGAGCCTGGTCTCCGGGCCACAGCTCCAGGCAGCCAGCAGCCTCCCCTATGCTCCACACTGGCTCCCCGGAAATGGAAGCCTAACAAGGAGCCAGCCTGCTTCTCCTAGGTGCTAACAGGTACAGGGACAGGACGCTCTTTTCCTCCACAGCCTCATGGTCAGGACCCTCACCCAACCTTGACTTCAGCCTGACCTCTCCTGGGAGTAGGTGGCCTGGAGCTGGGAGGCTCACCCTCCGTGGCATGGGCTATCAAGCCCTGGGGACAGACAGAGTGAACACTCTATCCCCGTCCTTTCCCCTCTCTCCTCTCTCTTATTTTTGAGATAATGTCTCACTGTGTAGTTCAGGCTGGAATTAAATCTACTGTGGGCCCTGGTTGGCCTTGAACTCTTAGGGATCCTCTTGCCTCGGCCTCCCAAGTGCTGGAGCTGTAGGTGTGCACCATATCCGGCACCCTCTTCCACTTTTATTTCCCATCCTCCCAATTTCACAGCCGTATCACCTCTAAATTTCCAGGTGATTCCAACACGCAGCTCTTCTCCACCATCCCCACTAATAATTATAGGGCAGAAGTCTGGTTATTTACACATTAAAATCACTTTGGGAATAAAGATCACTAACCCTCAGGTCTCACCAAATTTCAATGAGTCATCAAATTTTCCAGGATGGGGCCAATGGTATTTTTTTTTGGTTTGGGGCCCAGGTATTCAACCTAGTGCTGAAGGCTAAGCACATGCTCTATCAGTGAGCTACATCGCAGTTAATGCATGAGGTTTTTTAAGACTCCCCAGGTGGAAGCTGCTGCTGAAGTTGAGGAAGTTGTGCTAGGGTGAGACTCCAGGTCCCCAGATTTAGTGAAATAGCTGCCTTCTAGTTCCTTGTGTTATGGTTGATACATTGTGTGAACTTGGAGAGTCTAGAGGTTTGGCTGAGTGACTCAGCAGGAAGCCAGGGTGCTTACTTTGTATACATCCTGAGCCTGTGGAAGAGGAGGGCATGGAGACTGTGTGAGAGGTACACGCCCCCTGGGTGGGGGTAGGCTGTTTACAAGGTAAGGGAAGGAAAGAGGCTGCTTGCAGCCATTCCTCCCCTTTGCTGGTTGTTTTTGCTGTGCTCTGCTGCCATGAACATTGCCCTCTGCCATGGGCCATTCTGCCTCAGAATCTGCAAAATACGGACTGAAACCTCCACAAACTGTAAGCTAAATAAACCTTTCCTTCCTTCATTTTTGGTGTTGGGTATTTTGTCTCAGCAATGAGAGAAAAGTAACCAGAGACTTGTTACTAAGACCACGAAACATGTGCCCCCAGAAAAAAAGCGCAGTCTCCTAGTGAGGGCCAGCCCTTTCCACACGTACCACTGGTGTTTCCCCCAAAGGGTATACATTCAAAGGGGACATCCTCTTCTGTAGGGGTACCAGGGGGGGTCTTTCCCGGATGTATGGCTCCTTGTGGAGTTTTCTTTGTAGTATCAGGGACAGAAAAATGGCCAATAAGATCAAGCCCAGCATTGCCATTAACACGACGAACCACAGCTCACTGTAGAACTCTCTGCTTTTACCCCCTGAGCCCCTTTTTCCACCAGGAGTCGTTAGCACCAGACCTGCACAGGGCAGAGAAAGAGGGGTGTTACTCAAGAAAGCAGTGTTGTCCTCTCTCACCTGGTGTTAGTAAATCAGAAGGGAGTTGAAAACTGCATTCGCACTTGTATGCAGGCTGGGGCACTGGCGGAGGGTCCCGCTGGGGTGTCACAGCATCTGCCAGACCCAGCTGACAGTGCTCGTGCTGTGGTTTCGGCTGGAATTCACTACTGCCTTCCCAAGGCCCTGGGAAAGATGGCTGGGGAAGCAGTTTTCAACAGTAACCTCAAGTAACCTTGAGGGTCTCTCATTTCACTGCTGTATACTCTAGGAGCCAAGTCCCTTGCTAAGCCAGGGTCACTGCTGCAGAGTGATCCACACCTGAGGTCCCCACACTCGCCATCAGCCCCTTCCTGAGACATTCTGTGCGTGCTCGCTTCTGAGACATCAGATCCCACTTTCCACAGGGAAGCCGGCGGCCTGTGCTTATTAATGTGTTGTCGTCTCAGGTCTCGGTCCATGGCCTCTCTGTTAAAGTGAGAGCTCTGCAAACCATCACTCAAGTGTACTGGGGTAGCTTCCTATGGAAATAAGTCTTTCGACAGTGGGACCACTTACCCTTGATCTCTGTTCATGTTTGAAAATCTGTAAGATTCTCTGCACATAAACCAAATATTTATGCTAAGCCAGGTCCTATACTGAGGGTGTCCCAGGGACTAAGGAAGGACAGCAGTGGGACTCTCAAGCCTTGTGTATGGGACCCTGGGTTATGTTTTGACTCCGCAAAGCCTCATGTTTCAGATGCACGGCTTTGGGGAGGTGGTCAGCCCATGGGTGGCCTGTGCTGGGTCCCTGGGGAATGAACCGGGAGGTAACTCCTTCCCCTGTGCCTCCTTTTTCCTGTGCCTCCTGGTCACTATCATGTGAGCAGCTCTCCCCACCAGACCCGCCCACCATGCTACCAGGCCATGGCTTGTAAATGTGAGACGGAAGAACCCTCTCTCTGTGTGTCAGTTGTGAGGAACTGACTAAGACAGGGCAAACTGGAAGAAGTGGAACTGAACTGGGGTCGCTGCAGGACAGCATAAAGCGGCCAACAGCCGGGGACCCACAGAGGTCCCCAGCAACCTGGCCCCTTGCTAGATCCAGTCCCGAAGCCTGGGCATCTGATGCAGCTGCCATTCGGGCTGGCATGAGACCGAGCCAGAGAAGGAAGGCTGCCCTTGGAAGGCAATGCCAGAGGCAGAAGGACAAACAGATGCCGGGGCGACGCCTGCTCACTCAGCACAATTATCCCTGCAGTGAGCACCCCAGGGACTTGCTGGGTCTCATGATCACACTCACATGCCCAGGGGAGCATAGGGGGAGAGCTCGAAATCAGGAAAATATCAAAGGGAGAAAGAGGAGGTGGCTAAAAAGAGACTTTGAGCGCCATGCTAGGATGAGGGATACCACTTTGCTAACGCTGATCCTATTTCTGGCAGGGTGGATGGTCGGAGAAGTCACTTCGGCTTCTTGGGCCTCTGCTACCTCATGTCTGGAACAAAGATCTGGTGCCCCAGATGTGCTCATGCTTCACGGGAAGGAAATCCTCTCAGTAGGAACCACGGCACTCACGTGTGTCCACTGAGTAAAAGTGGACCCGCACTGGTTACAGCAGAGAGGACCGGAGTCTCTTCTGTGTGTGGCCCGGACTGGGACTCCGGGAACTGACCTATGGCTCAGGGTCCCTGGCGGGAAGCCCACAGGCATGGAGGGCAGCGCGCCTGGAGGAAACCTCAGAGGGGAAGCGGCCCTCTGACAGTCAGGGAAATGAGGTCCTTGCCTCGTTCCTGCTCGGAGGCGGCCTCCAGGCATAGGAGCAGGAATGTTACAGGAGTTCTAGCATCAAAATTAAAGCTGACATGGATACCAGTTGGGCAGCCCCTCTCGGAATCGGCACGGAGCTCAGCCTCTAGACACGAGGGCCACCGCTTGCTCCGCGGGGAAACCGTTCTCATTCAGGAGTAGCTGCAGCCTTTCTCCTCTTAGCTCAGAATCAGGGTGCCCTCTCTGTATTCCTCCCCCTTTTTCTTTGCCAAGTACCCTTTCGATTTAAAGGGTGCATCTAAGCATCAAATGGGATGTTGCTGCTTGGGATGGAACTCCTGGGCTGGGACTCCGCTCCCAAGGAAACCCCGCCTACAGGGGTCACGGGGTGTCTCATTGACCATGTGGCGCCGGGCCCCTGCCTCAGAACCACTGCACAGAACTGGAAGAGCCCCCTCCCAGGGGGCACCATTCTCAACCTCTGCTGCAGACCAGCAAACTAATAAACAAGAGCGCTGGGCTGGTTCTGATGGAAGCTGGAATCGGAGAGCCACGGCTAAAGGGCAAGTCTGGAGCTAGAGTCCAGGGGAAAACCACACTGCACCTGTCCGCCTCTCAAAGAGCTGCTCAATACCCCCATCCCTGGATGAATTCCTGTGTCCCCAGGCCCTGCTGTCCACTGTGGGAAACACCGGATTTGCTAAGAGATCGCCAGTGTGGTCTTTTCTACCTCTCAACCGCTCTTAAATAAGGGGAGCTCAACTGCACAGGAAGGAAAGCGCCAGGCAGTGCAGGAAGCTACGTGGCGCCCAGACATGGAAAGTCTGGAAGCAGAACTACACTTTATGGATTGAAACTGTTTCGAGAACTACATTATTTCATCCATTTGTCAGCGTTTGAGACATGTTTATTTTTCAAAACAAGTACATGTGCTCACTAATTTGTTATAACATTAATAACTGGAATTTAAAATAGGGTACAAGTCCCAAATCTGTCCTAATGGGAAGAGATTTGTCATTTTTCTAACTTGCCCTTTGAAATTATAAAATGCAGATTATGGGTAGAATTAAATATAAAAGATGATCCTTAATTTGTAATTTCATCTTTTCTGCTAAATTGCTTGGGATTAATAGTAAGTCATAATATTTTATAAAGGATACACACTTTTCCCAAATTTGCCATGTTAGGCTCTGAATCTAGAATATCATTAGAGTCAATACAAACTGGAGGAACATTTTTTTCCCTCTCATCTCCTTCCTCTGACTTCATTTATAAATCACTTTTTGTATACAACAAGTTTTTAAGACAGAATTTATGGGCGGGAGAGAAGTTTGACCAGATCTCTGGAGTCTTTTCCACATTTACAAGTCAATGGCTTGCCATTACAAAAGCACATCCTAACTCCTTTCTTGATGTAAGCTCTGTGAGGGCTTAAAAAAAAAACTTACATAACACTTAACACAATTCTTTCCATAAAGTCAATGTAACTGTATGAGCACAAGCAAGTATAAATACACATAAGTATGTTTCTTAAGGAAAATAAGTAGATCCTACAAAAAATATGACTTAACGCCAGGCATGGTGGCATATTCCTATTATCCCAGCACTTGTAAGTCTCAAGGAGGACTGCTGTGAGTTCAAGGCCAGCCTGGGCTACCTCACAAGACCTGTCTCAGAAAAAAGCAAGGAATAAGTTAAATGCGTACCAAATCCAGTAGAGGTGTCATATTGGATCAACGGTGTCTTAACACTTCCTACATCTGTGGTGCACGTTACCTGAAAAAAGAAGGCTAGACGAAAGAATTGGTAAAGGGTCCACTCAGCATCAAAACATAGGGGGCCTAGTTTTAAGAGAACCATGTGTCATACATATCGCGAAAAATCTAATAGCATTTCAGAGCAAGTTGTGAGGCTTTACCTAATGCCACAATTTGGAGGTTAAATATCCCCCCACAAAGGCTTAGAGTGTCATTATTGGGAGACAGAGGCACCTTTAAAAGGTGGAGTCTAATGGTAGGACTTTAGGTCATTGGGGGTGTATCTTTGGAGCCAGAATAAACCTTTCCTTTTGATAAGCCGATTATTTCCGATAGTTGTTACAGTGGCAGAAAGCTAACACCTAACATTTAAGCTTATTTCTAATGAAAAAGACATAAGAGCATATTCATAAGAAATAGAGCTAAAGAATATTAGAGCTTATACAGCAAAAGAATTTTCAGAGGAGAAAAGGAGAAAAGGCAACATATATTTTATTCTGCATTTAATCCAAATCATTTCCTTTAAAACCATCAGGTATGCCTTCCACTAAGTGACCCAGAAATTTTTACTAACAGGAGAGCTTAAAAGGAGTATTAGAAGTTGCATGATCTAAATTCCTCTTGCAAAAGCCAGGAACTTATGGTTCTTCCAAGGTCACACAGATGGTTAGAGCCTGGTGAAGTGGAACACAGCTCTTCCAACTGTCAGGACATCTTCCCATCACTATCTACTGCCTAGGTGACCAGGAAGTGTAACTGTGAATGTGTGCACCTGAATCACTGGGAAATGTTATCATTCAGTTTCAAATTCTATAGAGGTAATACTGGAGCTTGTTTACCTCTTTTAGACAAAGTAAATACTGTTTGCAAGTAAGCAACAACAAAAATTGTACACATCCAGATAGTTTAGCTTAGAGTGATTCCATATTTACTGGTCCTTGGGCCATGCTGATGACTAGGAATTCCTTAATGCCAGCTAAAGCTTTTTCTCATTTTAATTTGAAAGCAGAAGACAGAACCTAGTGTGGTGGCGCATACCTGTAATCCCAGCACTCTGAAAAGGCTGAGGCAGGGGGATCAGAAATTTGATCCCATCCTGGGCAATTTAGTGATTTAATGAAATCCTGTCTCAAAATAAAAAAGAATAAAATAATGGACTAGAGATACAGCTCAATGGGAAGGGCCAAGTTCCTTCCCAGTCTCGAGAGAAGGGTAGAGAAAAAGGGCATGCAGTTAAATATGGGAATGGGTTGTTCTTTCAGGGACTGATCCTGAAGTTAGATAAACCTCTTAGTGCAGGCTCTTAAAGAGGCTAACGTCCCTACAGCTGTATTATTTTGGGAAACTCACTGACTTTGTGAGGGTGCTACTTCTTTTACGAACTCAATCTGTCTTGTCCTTCCCAAGAACACTCAGGTCACAGGAGGCTGCACCCTTGTGCAAGTGTATTGTCACCACAGTGCACCAGGCTGCAATGGGAAAGGAATTCCCACCACCCTGATCTGTACTTTTCCCTGAGCAGCAGCCATTTACAGCAAGATCTCTGAACAGTGAGCAACTGCTAGTCCCCTTCCAGATTTAACATGCAATCAAGCTGGGGAACGGAGGTCCTCGTCCCCTGAGAAATGGAAGTCAGAAACTAACTTTTGTGTGCTGTCCTTGGTATGTGGAGGGTGGTGTCGAGACCACTGTACACACGCTGTCCCCCGTCGGTCACCACGTATTCCTTGAGCCGGCCGTTCAGGCGAAAGGTATTGCTCCAGTCCAGCCACACCATAGACACGTTGCTGTCCACAGAAAATGGCACCTGGTACTGAGGCACTGCTGGGAGAAATGCACATGATCTAGAAATGCTCATCTCACAGGGGTGCACAAATATGCTTCTATTTCAGGGCTAATATGAGCAAAAATAAAACAAAACAAAACACCAGCATTACTGGAACCCACAAAACAACTGGTATGGAGTCTGGAAGGAAAAGCAATAGGAACATGGGAAACGTTTTTTCAGCAACTTTGCACCCGCTTTCCGAAAAAGGAAAATCAACAGCGAGTGGTTTTTATAAAACAGCCATTGGCGCACAGTGGGTCCGCTCGTAGTGTAACCCAAGAGCTTATGTTTTGCTGCCTTTTTCCTCTCCTAACAGGTAAAGTGTCCGGAACACTGTTATCTACAGTAGATAGCTATTTTTCATATCAAATCAATATTTATTGCTACAAAGCCCCGAGGACTAGATGAAGTTAATATATTTTTTTCTCCCAACCAAACTGCTTTAGATGGTGAATTATGTCCTTTTGCCAACGATTTATTTTTTAAAGCCTTTTCTTGAGCTGTTAGTTTGTTTTCCAAAATAGTTTTAAAAAGCCTTACAAACAGTAATTCAAGCATAATAATTCATTGCCCTGACTAATCAATCAATAGCACAGTACATTAGTATATAATAAAGCTCCGGTCTAAGTATTATATCAGATACAGAAGCAACTCTGCATTTTACAGGCATGTTTGCATTTTTTCAGCTCCTTACTAAAACAAAGCAAAACAAAAATCTCTAACTGGGGCTTGTCTTTGAATCAAATAATTTTTTAGAAACAAAAGAGGGATACCATATCATCTGGTCAAGCCAGAAGTGATTTATTTCATGAAATCTTGTATTTTCCAAAGTAATCAATACCTTTGTAAAAGCATAAGATCCATCTACACACTAAACTAGCTTTTAAGAAATGAAAGGAGTGGTGAGAATAAATTGGATATTAGTTCTTTCTTTAAAACATTAAATCCATCTGGTGAGAAATATAACTGAGGAATATTGTGTTTTTGTAACCAAAGATTAACCCTTTAAAATGTGTGGTTCTTACCTATCAGAAAAAAGATTTTTATATAGCCATAAGGAAAATTTTCTGTAAATACCAAAACAAAAGTTATTAACCCCTCTTTAAATTTCTGTGATTTTCCAACACTAATTCTGCCTGGTATCACAAGAGAACACACCACGGTATTCGTTTGTGGCTTCCCTCTGTCATCTTAATCCAACAGCTTTCCACTCTACCTATGCCACAGCAGTACAAAAGAAAAAGGTTACAAGTGGTAAGAAAATACACAGAAACTTGACTTGCAGGATTTGTGGACTTTCCTGAGGGAGAAGAGTGCACCAGCAGAATAACCAAGGAGCATGGATGTACGCAACCTCCCAGAGGAGACCGAGGAAATAGCAAGAGCTGCTCTGGTCTTAGCACATGACTAGCTTATTTCTCTTAGTCCTCAGGAAAATCTAGTAAAGATTGGTTCTTAATTTTTCAGGTGAGGAAACAAAGGTTGCAAGAGACTAAACATCCTGAGGAATGTCACCTGGGTAAAAAAAGCAAAGATAGGAACCCATATCTGCTCAACTGTGAAGCCCACTGTGGTGGTTCGAGTGAATTGTCAATCTGCTTGGCTTTGGGATCTACCCTGGGAGTTGGTGGAGCACCTTGCTGGGTGTATCTCGGGGGGGTCATGGAGGTATGGCATTGGGGTCTGTATCTGGCCCCCTACTTCCTCTTCTCTGGTGTTGTCCCCCTTGCTCTGCTTCCTGGCTACCATGAACTAAGCAGTTTTGCTGCACCACACCCTTCTGCCATAGGGTGCCTGCTTGGAGCTGACAAGCCATGGACCGGATCCTCAGAGACCATGAGCCAAATTAAATCTCCTCTCCTTTGAGTTGTGGGTGTTGGGTATTGTGTCCTAGAGATGGAAAAGCTGACTGATATGCTTAGATCACTTTGTGACAGTCATTACCTATTTATTTAAGAGATCTCAATTTACTAATTCACCACTGGGTACCCCCAGTTGTATGTTGAAGTTGTTTCATCTTGATTGTTAACTTCAAAAATTTTGTGAGACAGTTGTAAAACTCAGCCATTTTTAAACATTAAATGATACAAATTTGATGGTATTAAAGTAATAAAGACTTAAGAGTTCATAACTTTTTCACTACTTCTTTACATGTTATTGTTATCTATGGACTCAAGGTTATTTTTTCTGTACTGCCATGCTGATGACCAGAAACTCGCAATGGTGGGGTACTCACACCAGAGGAACTGGAAGGGGCGTCAAATGAGGACACCCTTCTGCAGCAAGGCCAGGGTCACACATCTGTGCCTCTCTTCTGCTCTCCACTGGAGATAATTGGGGCGGAGGGGCTGAAGTGTTCCTGCTTCTCCAAACCCTGTGCTGGGTGTACCTGTGATCATATGGCATATAAAACTGCATGCCCTGAGTTCAGACTACCTTGCCATTTGTACTCTCTGACCCACAGCTTCATTCTGTCAGCATGTATGAGTCAGGAGTTACCCGGGAGGTGTGTGAAAGCCCATATCATTTCTTGACTGTTCCATGTCTGTGGATCCAGTCAGCAGTGGCTTAAGGAACCTTTCTCCTTGGGTGCTGGTCTAGCTTTCAGCCACTTCTCCAGCTAAGAAAAGCAGAATGGGAGGAAGTCAGCAAAAATGAAAGTCTGTGAGAAGAAAAGAGAAAGATGTGGTTAAAACCTGCAGCTCTCACCTAGCTATTCTCTGGCCTTCTGGCCAAGACCCTCAGGAAAGGGGAATAATTAGCAAAGCTGACTTATGGAGGTGCTGTGAGGGCGATTATAAAATTACACAGTAGGTATTATTAGTCTTCACGTTTTGCTTTTGTTATGGCAGGGGCGAGAAGGAATCTGACTGTTGTCAGCAATGACTGTGAGAGGTTTAAAATGCACTTGCTCATGGAACACTATTTTGCGGAGTGTAAGACAGAGCCACGTGGTAAAGAGCAGAGTTGAGGAATTGGGGGCTGGGGGAGGAGGGGCTTCCAAGTGAGGGCTGCAGGCTGTACCTGCAGATGTCCTATTTAAGCTGCTCACCGGAAGTCCAGAGGGGTTGTGCATGAGGAAGTTGGGTGTGTGGTTGCATTCTGGCTGTGACCACTTTTAGGTCATCTCCTTCATTTGGAACTGGAATCTTGGAGTTGGTGACCCACTGAAGGTGGAGCAGACAGGAAGGAAGAAAGGGAGGGAGGGAGGGAAGGAGGGAGGGAAGAAAAATTAGGAAAAGGGAAGGAGGTGAAAGACAGGGGTGTAAGTTTAGAACTAACACTTCAGAAACTTGATTAGTGGAAGCTCAGCCAAGAAAGGTAACTAAGGATGAGTATCCAGATGGGTGGGCAGGAAACAAGGAGCGGCTTGTTAGAAAGACTAAGGGAAAACACGTTTTATAAAAAGGACTAAAGGTTCAATGGCACCGAGTGCTCTTGAGAAGTCAATGAATGTGAACGCTGGAGAGACATGTTTGCTGCATCGATCAATATGGAGGTTAAGGGTGAACTCAGGAAGGAATTTCTATCCATTGATGAAGAAATCAAGGAGTGGTGGGCAGGGAGAACATGGGTGGGAATAGCACATTCTTTAGGAAAGCTCAACTGCCAAAAGTACAGAGAGGGCAGTGGGCTGAGTGCTTTAGCACTGGCAAGGGAAGCAACTTGGAGTCTAACGGGATCCGCTGAATATGAGACGGGGGGAGGCAGGATGCTCGGTAAGGAAGGGAGGCGGCCCTCAAGAGGGTAGTCAGGCTTGTCCTGGACAGCAACCAGGACCAGTGCTAACTTAGGGTTAGCACTTGTGGGAGCGGGGCACATATAAGCAGGTTTGCCTGTCTGGGTAGGGAGGCAAAAGGCTAACTCAAGAAGGAAAGGGAAGGAAATGGCTAACACGGACTGCTCTTCCTGGGAGTCAGGAGGTGAGGGCTTTGCACCGGCTCAGGGAGGAGGGCAAGCCTGCCCGGGGCAGGGTCTGACATCTCTAGTTCAGACAACAAGATGTCAGTCAAGCAGGCCAGCACAGTAGTACCAAAAGTGCAGCTGAGCTTCCTGATGCTGAGAGGAGGGTGGAACTTCTACTTACGAGATACAGAAAGTGGTCATAGCAAAGGAATCAGATTTTCAGATAAAGACTGGTCTTGTCACAGTGATTAAAGAGAAATACTAAAAAGAACCGAAGTGTCTGGCTCATTCATATATGGAATATTAGACAGCCGTTGTACTTGGGGACTGATGAGTTTTTTTAATATTGTGGAAGATGCAAGGAAAATAATGTCAGGAAGAAAGAGCAGATTGTGACATTTTTGATTACTTAAGTTCTGGCTTCAGGGCCTGGGGATATAGCTCAGTTGAATAAGCGCTTGCCTGGCAAGTGCAAGGTCCTGAGTTCGATCCCCAGTACCACAAAAAAAAAAAAAAAAAAAAAGATCTGCCTTCAGCCAGGGGCCACCTCAGTATGAAGGTCCAAGTGCCTGGCCAATCCATATGTGGAATACTATATAGCTGTCATACTTGATGGTAAAGAGTTTTTAGTATTATAGAAAATGCAAATATAATGTCACATTCAAAAGTAGATTATGAAAGTTTTGACTATAGTGTGTTCTCAACCATGTAATAAATTTATGTAAAGAAAAGGGATTAAAATACTTGATTATGCCAACCTGTTACAGCAGTTGCTTTGGGGCAGTGGGCCTGAGGAGGATTTACTCTGTGCTCTGTGACCCTTCCCACGGAAGAGCTCTGGGCTTAGTCTGCTACTGTTGCTGCCTTGGAATTCTTAATGATTTTAAACAAGGAACCCTCATGTTTTTATTTTCTAGTGGTCTCCACAGATTACGTAACTGGGCACAGAAGAACTCATTTTATCCTTAGCACTTTTTGTATTTATCATTTGTATACAATGGACACACATACTTTATACAATCTGAAGTTATTTTTTAAAAAATTCATTAGTTGATTAAAAATTAATTAGTTGACTGCTGGTTTCTTTATGTAATTGCCCTTTTGTTTTTCCTCATAGTACCATGCCATTTGGTGCTTTCTGGAAATGCCAGGGATGATGTCATGTAATTTAAAAAGAAAGAGTGGCAAAACTTTTAAAGAAAATGGTGACAAGCATTTTCCCATTTTTTTTTTCTTATTCATTACTTCACTTCCTCTAGACTAGTTTTCAACAAATCAACAGGAGAATTCTCAAATTTACCCTCCACTTCCACACTCTTATACTCTGTGGATGTTTTTGCCCAATGGTCATTGTCATCAGTGGCTTGACAGAGCATTTTAACATCAGTGATACGCTATCAATTTCTGGTAAATATAGGCTTCCCCTACTTTTTACAGCAAGTTTCTTCTGGCTGCCCTCCTATGGCTTTGACTGAATTGTTCAGTTTTCCTAATGCTGGGGTAAGCGTACCTAGCACCCACAACTTATAAGTTGGAGAGATGTACCTGGCTTCTGGTTTCAGACAGCTCAGTCCATGGTCAGCTTTAAGGTAAGACATCATGGTGGTAGGGTGGGCAGGGGAACTCTGCTCACCTCGTGGTGGCTGGAAATTGTACAGAAGAACACCAGAAAGGAAGGAGCCAGGGACCGGATGTAGACCTCAAGGCTAGGCCCCTGTGACCACCCAGACACCCAGAAGTGCACTTTCCTAATCCCCCAGGGGGATCCCAAGCCAATCGCCTTGATATGAAGTTTGACTGTCACGCTAGCTCATGATGGTGGCCACTGCTACTCACGTTCCTTCCGAGTGGTGAAGTGGATCCACTCAGAAGCTCCGCTGCCAGCCTGGTTGTGAGCCACCACCCTCAACTGGTAGGTGGTGAAAGGCTGGAGGCCCGAGAGGCTGGCTCTGAGCCCTGGGCCGCTGTACTTGGTCTCTGATTGGCTGGGCACACAGGCCAGGGCTGCATCTGGGGGACAAGCCATGGAGAGCTGGAGCTCGAAGCTGGAATGAGAGCGGGAGGGGAGGAGAAGATGGGTGACAGCATCAGCAGAGCCCCCTCTTTCAAACCTTCTTGTGTTCTGGGGAGAAACACTCTGTTTTCACGGAACTACAAGCTCTGTCAGGTCTGCGTCTTTAGGAAACTGCTCTTGGAGACAGACGCTGTAGGGAGGCTGAGGTGACCCAGGAAACGTCAAGGAAGTCACTATTAATGCAGGCGTGGCCATCACCCTGCGGCTGGTTGCTTTGGTTGCTGGAGATACTTTTTCCAAAGGAAGGCAGTCAAATGTTCTGTTTAGAATAAGGAAACACGTTTTCCTCCAGATTCTTTTGAGGAAAGTAACTTCTTCGCTCCTCCAAACATTAATTCATTAGGACCTCTTACAATGTATGGGGCCATTCTGATCAGATCACAAAGGTGGTCTTATGTGCCATGGAAGCTTATGGTATGGGTCACTTCAGAGAATCATGTGGAGGAATAGAGTCCTTCATTTATTCATCTGCCTGGTGTGAGGCTGGGACCCACCCCAGCCCCAGAGGGGTGCACTGTTTCAGTGACTACAGATACTTCACATCTTCTCCCTGAAGTGAAGATGTCTTCGTTGTGCACCTCTCCATCCTTAATGGACTTTAGGTGTGAACACTGCACAGGACATCAGTACTCAGATTAAGACTCTGTCTCTGTGAGCCCGCCCTCCCCAGAGAGGGCTGGTGGCCCTGTATACAATGGACACACATACTTCCATACTTCTGCATGCATGTTGCCTTTGGTTTACCGCCCCTTCCCCTTGAGCCACTACCTTTGAAGGACACCGTTGGGAAACAGGGGTGGCCCCCACTGGAAGGAGGCTGTCCTGGAGCCCAGCTGTTGGATGTGGGGAGCGACCAAGCTGGAGGGTGGAGCAGGACGTGTCCTCAGCTCGGCCAGGGGCCCGCGGCTGCAGCAGTTGAAGCAGGTGCAGGCCTCCACCCCGACCGAGTAGATGGTGAAGGGACGCAGGTCGTGAAGAGTCTGCTGGGTGGCCGTGCCTTCCGACAGCTGGGAGGACAGAAGGAGAGGAGTCACAGCCAGCCTGCGGTGTTTAGGAAGCCCTGCGTCCTACAGACCGAGCCCACTGCAGCCGGGCATGTAGCTTGGCATTTGCCCGCAAGGCACTGCCAGAGCTGTCACACAGGTGGAAGTGTTTGACGATATTACAGTTAAACTGGACTTCAGTGCCATCGGTCAGATACCAGAAGACACAACACTGTCTGTTATCTGTCACCTTAGAAAGGAATTCAGAAGTGGCACAGAGCACATATAAAATGCTGGCCACGTTTTATGAGCTGCACAATGACACCTTTTCTAAAACCAATCATACTCTGCTGTATATTTCCAGTCACTGACTTGCATGTTGTGCCATGCTAGCTGGCATGTGATTTCCAGGGGAGTCATCCTCTTGTATCTATGTTAGAGTCAGGGCAAGAAGGCTGAGATCCTGAAAGTCCATCTTTTCCTCTGAGGGGGTTGGTTTTTGCAAAATATCTCAGTCTTTCCTCAATCTCTTTTTCATTTCTTGCTTGTTTTTTTGAGGTAGGGTCTTACTATGGAGACTGGGCTGGCTTCAAATTTACAGCAACCTTCCTGCCTCAGCATCCCAAGGGCCGGGATTACAGGCGTGTGTCACCACATTTGGCTTCTCAATTATCTTTGTAGGACGATAAACTTTTCAGTTTACTTGGAACAAAATCTTTTGTCATACTGTGGTTTAATTTAGTGCTCTTTGGAAAGGAAGAGCTTAGAAACGATAAATTAATTCTCACATTGACATAATATATGATTAGGAAAAGTTTTTGAAAATGCATACGATGCACTCCAACTATAAATTATTTTAGTTTATTGGTATTATCATCTTATAAGCACAGATAATCAACGGTTGATTGTATTTACATCATCTATATTTACGGAATACGAAGCCCTGTGGAAAATATGCTAATATTCCCTTAACAGGCACCGGGAGCCTTTATCGAATGTGAGTTATCTTCTGCAGGTACCTTGGCACTGTGGCCTCAGGGGCTGTCTCCGCACGTGCCCAAACTGTTCCCTAAATTAGGCTAAATAACATATAATGTAACAGCAGGAGCTGCCCCGTCTCTCTGTGAGGCTGGTGTGGACAAAACATTCTCGTCTCCACCAGCTCATGAGCCCACGAGCAGCCCAGGGGCATGCAGGTGAGAGAGACCTCCTGTCACACCCCAGCGCCTCCCATTCAGTCAGGGGAGCACCCGGCTTTAGCTCAGAGTGGGAGACAACTTCCTTGGACCTCTGCCCCATCTCCCAGTGTGCCCAGAATGTGCTAATGAACAACGGAGCCTGAGATGTGCAGTTCTGCTGTCTTGTAGAAGAGGCCAGGCCTTTCTGGAATTCACCAAAAGAAAGACCCAGTTTCCATTATGTGCTTAGAGGTTCATGTCAAAAAGGGGATCTCAGGGGAATGGAGTGGGGCTCAGTGGCAGAGCTCTTGCCCAGCATGTGTGGGGCACTGGGTTTGGTCCCTAGGAGCATGAAAGAAAGGGCCAGGGGGTACACAGGAGGCTGAGGCAGGAGGATCTCAAATTGGAAGCAAGCCTGAGCAATTTGGTGACGCTGTCTCAAAATTAAAAATAAAAAGGGCTAAGGTGTATTTCAGCTGTAGGGGGCTTGCCTAGCATGTGTGGAGCCCTGGATTCCATCTCAACCACCACAACATGAAAACAAAGAGTATACTTAGTATCTGTTTCCTAAGAGCTCACTCTTTCTTCTGTGAAGGACCCTGGTGCTACTTGCTACTACCGAGCAGAGGAGGAGAGAGGCTCCAGCCCAGCCCCAGCACCAGGACCTGCACTCACCACAGCCAGGGCGCCACTGGTATTGGAGAACAACCGGTAGAGACTGATGTTCCCATTGGGCTTCGCGGGGACACTGATGTTGAGCACTGCTTGAGTGGAGGACACGGCGTGGACAGTAGGGGCACTGAGGCCTTCTGGGGGTGCGGGCCAGGTTCTACACCGTGCCCAGCTGCTGGGGGCTTTTCCTGCTGAGTTCACCACCCAGACCTGGGGAGAGAGACTTGCGTGAACAGGCAAGAACAGCACACCCTCAGCTGGACACACAGACCCATATCCCAGAGTCACTGAAGCCAACAGCGTAAGATGAGCTGAGACTTTGGCAGCTCGCAAAGAACCCTGGGAGCACAGAGGGAGCTGGTTAGAACACTGGGACGTGCATAAGGTGCGCTTGAGCCTAGTGAAAGACCCCGGTTGCTGGGACAGGTGAAGTGCAGTGATTTTCTCAACTCCCACAAACTGCACGGGGCTGTGGGCTCCGGGAAGCTCAGCGACTCTCCTACTCTGTCCCCACCAAATCTGCATGGAAATTAAATTTCCTTTCATCAAGGAGGGAATAAACATATGGAAAGATGTATAATCTTATTTATCAAGAACCATTTGTGTAATTAAACACGAATATCCTAAAAGGTTGGCCGAGGTCATCATTTGCATGGGTAAGTAATTTGTAGACTGTCAGGTACAAGGACAGAGGAGATGGATGTGTGAGCAGAGAGGGTTAAATTAGGCCCAATAATAGCCAACTACACAGTGATCAATCAGAATGATAGATCTAAGTGGCAATGTGAGAAGACTGCATGTGGGGCAGGAGTACCCCTTAGCAAGCTCCCAGGGTGTCTAGCTGTGGACAGCGCTTCCTCACTGGGTGTCTTCTTCTCTAGGTATTCAAAAAATGTTTATTCTGAGCTCTAAAAGACCACTCTGGAAAACATATCCGATTTCACAGGCCATGTGTTGCGGCTGTGCAGTACTCAAAGAACGGTCACAGTCTGATGTTTAGGAAAAAGTCTCATATTTAGGAAACACCAGCTGAGGATGCTTTGAGAAGTAGAGTTTAGCGGTGTTTTGTTTGGTTTGCTCTTTTCTCAATAGTATCTTCAAAAGAAAAAAAGTCAGACAGAGTTTTAGTAGTTAGGTGAACTCCTAATAGTGTTGCTACACCTTTCTGGGGACAAATCTCTAAGGCTGAATTACCGTGAAGCACAAACACGCATCCCTTTTCTCAAACCAGGGCTAGCAATCGTAGTTTTGAAAAAGACCACGCGCTTAACACTGTCATATCTGCTCTCTTAATAGTTCAGATACCTCCCACCACTGGCATCATAATCGCTCCCAGCATTTTGAACTCCACACTTTAAAAGCACTTTACCACATTCTACTCAGTCCTGCAGAATGCCCTATTAGTCCCATTACAGGTGAGAAATTTGAGGCTCAGAAAGTTTCACTACCTTGCTCAGTGCCCCTGAACTTATAAAAATAGAATTCTGCTTTCCAGGGCTTTAAAAAAAAAAAAAACAACCTGTGCTTTGCCTCTGCATGTCCTCTCACTGCATACATAAGACACTCAGGCTCACAGAAATTAAATGAGCTGCCCACAGATGAACAGCTGCAATCCTGGATTAGGCAAGGTCTCTTGGACACCAAGGCTGGAGAGCTGAGGCGAGTTATCTGGGGCGCAGAGGGAAGTGAGGAGCAGGAACCCGGCCTAGCAGCAGACAGTGCGGCTTCCTGGGAGCTGGACCAAGGTCGGAATAGGAGCACAGCTGCTCTGTCCTCTATGAAATGGCCAGAGCCGGTCGTACCTGGGGGGAGGGGCGGGACGTAGACAAAGGTACTGAAGAAATCGGATTTCAGGGCTCCTGTAGAGGGGTCCCGGATTCCTCAGCCTGCTCCAGAACCACCTCTTCGCCTGCAAACACTTTCCCAGTGGGTAGGAGGCGGCGCCTTTCACTACACAATGAGCGACAAGACTAGAAAGGACAATATTCTTGGAAATAGAATTCACGATAAAATCTAGGTATCACTATCAAATTCCTCACCAAGTGCAGAGCTTGGGTTGATGATTTAAGAGCATGTAGAATTTTAACTGGGGTCACCTGGATAGTGAAGAAAACGAGGAGTGTAACTAGGTATAATTCTTTTTTAAAAAATCCTGCAAGTTGCCAGCTGGTGACTGAGCACCGATAGGAGGCAGCAGAGGTGCAGGCCTGGGGTGTGCCAAGACAGCGAAAGAAAAGGTGTGCGAGGCACGGGCAGGGCTCAGCACAGTTGTGGCTGAGGATTGTGAGCTTAACTTTTCGTTCATTTCCATTCCATCTATGACGCAGAGTTATATAGAGTAGTACGCTTTATAGAGATAGTTTTGAAGCTCATGGTTTTCTTTGTTTATGAGCTTTTACAGGTGAAGTGCTATTTTCAAAATGTGATTTGATCCATTGTATTTTAAAACACCCAGGGCTCGGTGTTATAGTGTTCTGCCGCATTTCTTCTATTCTCTTCTAGAAATGAGGCGGTGCAAAACCCCCCATCACTGGCTGGGAAGGTATGGAGGACTTAGTGTCTTTTGTCTTTGACAGGAGACCTTGATAGCACATTGCTCTTTTTCCTCGACTTTCTTTTTAGTATTCAATCAATTTGAGATCAAAATAGCATTCATATAAATCAACCTGCTTATGCAAAGCAGGATCAGCCTATTTACATGAGCTACTGCGAAAATGAAAACACTAATAAAGAAGAGAAAGCTGACTGAGATAATGAAGCATGTGGCTTGCACAAAATGTGTACCCTGGACAGTGTCTCTGCTGCACCCAAACACCAGAAGACAAGAAAAAAGAATTCTCTTGAAAACAAAAAGCCTATTACTTAGAAATAGCTGTGAATTTCTGTTTGTGCACAGCTATGCAGGAGATGAAGGAACTGAGATGTAGTTCAGGTTTAGAATAAAAATACATATTACGCCTGTGATTTCTGCTACAGGGAGATTTGGAGATAGCTTCACAAGGTGGAGAAAGAAGAAACAGTAATCTTGTGTGGGAAATTTTGAGCAGTATGTCCTGATTTGTACACTGACTGACTGTGAGGCTGGGCATCAAATCCAGATCTCAGCCATGCTGGGAAGTGCTCTGCTGGGGTACACACCCAGGCCCTGGTCTCTTACGGTTAATCAACAAAAACGAAAATCTGGAAATGAAATATCTCCCGGGAAGACACAGTTGTGGATTCTGTCTGCCTTTGTCTTCTTCCTCTGTCTGCCTATGGGGCCCTGAGCACCACCCCCTGACCTAGGGCACCCTGCGAGCCAAGTCTGGGGCACCAGAGGGCACTAGGAGCTTCCCCACCTCCCCCGGCCTCTGCCTGCTCTCCTCAGTCTCCCTCAAGTTCAGCCATAGAAGCCAGAGCTCTGCTCCCTGCTAAAGAAGTCAGAACACCCGAGAAAAGCGTTCTCCCTTTCCTCTCATCCCAGGGCTGCCTTCTCCATACTGGGAGCAAGCATGGCTACACAGAGAGGCCAAGCAGAGTCCAAGCAGTCGGGCCTTGTCGGGTCCCCTTTCCAGCTAGTTACTGTGGACCACCTAGTCACATCTCCACGTGCGATCCTCTTTTCACTGAACCTAACCGTAAAACAATTTTTCCTTCATCTTTGAGTCTTTATTTCTGAAGCTGTGTCACACAAAACTTTGATTAAAGATATTTTTACGGTTTTCTTCTTGTTAATCTTTCATTACAGAAATGTAGGCTGTGACTCTTGTGATGAGTGAAAAATGGTGTCACATTTTCTTAACCCTACATATCTATCCATCTGTCCATGTGTCCATGTGTCCATCTTCCCACCCATCCATCCATCCATCCATCCATCCATCCATCCACCCACCCACCCACCCACCCAACTTCTATCTATTTAACTGCCTAATTTTTACCTAACTGACATATCAATCCATCTGGTTTATTTCCTGAAATTCCCTTACATGGTCACTGAGCCCCTAAACATAGACAATTGGCTACTTACAGGAAGGGCTGTTATTGGGGAGGACAAATAAGCAGGTATATACATTCATGGCCAAACGATAAAAAAAGAAGTATACAGTTCATCTTTGGTTGGTTCAGAATATCTTCCTACCTTACGGTATTTATACTGAAAAGTAAGTATTTATTCTTTGGTAATACATTAAAGATGAGGAAAGTTTCCACTGATTTATTATTTGGGTTTGGTGAACCCTTGACAGGTGTCCAGGCAACTGCACACACAACCAGAACTGTTAGTTATCTGGAGCATCCTGGTAGCAACTTGTGAAAAAGACAGCAAGCTAGGAATAAGTTGGGTTGTTTTCTTCTTAAAGTTTTTTTTGTAGTAATCAAAAGAATTATATTGTAAGATAATACAAAAACATATAAATTGTCTGCTCTTAATAAATACAAAATAACTAAAATTTCTTAAACATAAACTCTGTAATTTGCCAGCAAAACAGGAGAATAGTATATCTGTTTATCTTTGTTTTCAATGTAATATACATTTTTAAACTAACTGGTGACTACCATCATTATGCCTAGTGTCCATTAAAAAATGAAACTGTTCTGTTATTTACTCATCTCCTTTCCACAAAGGATTAATTATTGCTTTATCTTAAAGAATTTTAATCACATAAAGTGTCAACATCTGCCACTAAGCTGTCATAATCAGATTGCTGTGAAAACAGTAAATGGACTCATTTGTTTTGTCAATTTGAAAACTGTCTCTTAGAAACCTTTGAGAAATCTTTTTATCAAAATATGCTCCTGGGCCCAGATGACCAACATCATTTGAGGTGCTTGCATCAGAATTTCTGTGAGTGTCTTAGAACTTGCCCTCCCAAAACATTTCCGAGTGATTCCTGGGCCCAGTATTGTTGGAGAAATGCAGGGGTTATTCTTTGTCTGCAGAGCCAGCTGTAGAAGTCTCGGCACTGTCGATTTCTCTGTCTGCGCATGTTACCTGTACTTAGAGTTACGCTGTGCGTTAGCTTTGCCTTTATCTTCAGCCATTCAAATAAACACGAATGCATCTGAGTAGGTTACACTGCACTCATCGCTGTGCCATTTATCTCTGTGTATATCGCAGTTCCAAACAGAACCAGAGTTCACTAACTTTGCAGAGCCCCCTCGTGCTGTTGCTCTCTCTTCTTCAGACTCTGATACTTCTGGAACTTGCTGGATCTATTTTTTTTTTTCCTTTCTACACAGATGAATATTACTTTAAATGCCCCGAATTCTTCTCAACCCAACATTTTTCCTTCTAGTTTTGTTCTGGGAGGAAAGCAACGCACTGTGAAGGAGAGCATTGTAAGGACACTTGCATGGAGATGCGGAGGGCCACAAGTGTGCGGGAGGGAACTCAAGTCCTGGCAGAATGGGATCCTGCAGCTGCTTACGTTGACGGACAAGGTCTTCATTCTTGCATCGTCGCAGTGGCCCATGTCCTTGTGAAATGACCTCTTCTTTAGGATGGATGTTGTTCAAGTACAGTCTTAGTTAAAAGTAGAATTGTGAATGTAAATTCAAATGGGGTCCATGCCATGTTTTCTCCTTTATCATCCCAGAGAAAAAAACCCATAAAAATATGTTTATGATCCTTTTGGTTAAGAAAATGCTACAAGTCTTAGCACCAAGAGAACACACTGGGCTTTTCCACATGGTCAGCCTCCAGCTGAGATTTATTTGGTCTTGCATTTGCTATCACTTTCCATATAAACATGGAATAATAACCAGATACAAAAAGACCTCTAATCTGTTGACTGCAAATGTAAATAATGGTGACCACTCCGGTCCTTAAAATAATATGAAATTTTGCTCCTTTTCTAGGCTGCTTAGTAGAAGACTTGCATTAAAATCATTGTTAACTATCAAAGGATTAAGAAATGGTTTGATTTTTGATCTCTCTGCAAGTTCTGTGATACTCTACCACATGCTTTCTTGTGGAATACAGATACTTCCTTATTGAAAAATATTTAAACAATTCTGAGGACAAATTCATATCAAGAGAAATTAAGGATACAACCAAACTGATTATAAGATGGGAGAATGTGAATATATTTTCTTAACTGTTCACATCAGAAATAAACAACTATCCAGCATGAATAGCCATGCCAGTAATTAAGTAAATAGGTCGCATGTTAACAGGCAAACAATTAAATTATTTGTTTCCTACGGGCATGTAATGAAATTGTTACCGCATTCCCAGGAGGGAGACAAATAGATATTAAAAAGGTCTTTCCAATACCTGTATTGGCGAAGGCCAACAACTAATTCAATAGATTCGATCAAAATCACCACTTCTTTGCTGCTCCTGATTTATGGCTCTGGCTGTTCTTAGTCATCACTCACTGCAGATTGCTCTCCAGTGCTAATAAATTATGCCTCATAAATAAAAAGATACAATCAAGGAAATCATATCAATTCATCTACAACCTTGGAGTATATTTTCCCATGGCATTCACGCTAATGCCTTTTTAAAGGGTAGTGCGCCGCTGGTTTTGAATACGTTTGAATAGCAATATGCCAACATGGGTTTTGCCAGAATTGTGGCTAGGAAGCTGCATGGCTGAAAAGAGAGGACAATAAATCTGAAATTACATGATTATAAGATTATTTTATTTCATGAGCAGCCCTGCAGGCTCTGGCCCTAAAAGGATAACTTGCTGAAAATCTCTATGTAGCTAGCTATGTCAGTATCTACTTGTGTGATTTTATTTCATCATCAAATGGACTTTTTTGGCATCTCTGTTTGCATGGTGCTTCACTGGGTGTGTTATAGTCACACTTTTACAGATACAGCCCCTGGATTCTGGTTCCTTTCATCTAAAACACTTTGTATCAGGCAAGATGGAACATGATTTTAATTGAATTCTAGGACCCACGGGAAGAAAGGTACAGCAGGCCATTGTCTTCCTTTTGACTGGCACTTTTGAAATCCAGAGACATGAAGTTGGCAAGGAAATTACGAGACATTTCCCCTGCTGGGAATGGTGTTTCCTGTTATGACAGCTTAACATATTTCTTGCTTATTGGAGCCCTTCAGTATACAGGCATATAACTCTTTTCTAAAACATGAAGAAGGAAGAATGGGCTTCAGTGTTAGTGGAAAATACAGAAATTAATCTTAATTCATTTGTAACAATTTTGTAACCATAATAACTATCCTTTGATAGTTAACAATTATTTTAATTCAAGACTTATACTAAGCAGTCTAGAAAAGGAGCGAACTTTCATATTATTTTAAGGTGCGTGGTGATAGACATGGGTCTAGTTTTAGTCTTCAGCATGTGGAGAGTTTTCCCAGCACCATTTATTGAAGAGGCCATCTTTCTTCCAGGGAACTTGTTTGGCCCCTTTGTCAAAGAAGGTGGCTGAGTATGTTTGTAGTTGTGGCTGTATCTTCTGGTCCGTTCCATCAATCCTCAGGTCTGCTTTTCTTGCCAGTACAATGCCGATTTCATCACAGTAGCTCTGTAGTATAATTTCAAGTCAGGGATTGTGATGCCTCCCACCTTACCTTTGTTGCCCAGGATTGCCTTTGCTATTCTAGGTCTCTTCTGTTTCCAGATGAATTTTAGAAATGTTTTCTCTAGATCTAAAGGAGGAATTTCTCACATTCTAATTGTTATTGCTTATCGCTGCTCCTCCTGAGAGCAAATAGGAACCCAGTTTTGTACCCAACTCTCACAGAGGTACCAAAGTAGCGGCTGGGACTACACTTCCTGTTGCGCATGTGCTCCGTATGCTGATCTAGTTCAGCCTCCCACAGTCCTATGTGGCCGGGGTTATTATCTTCATTTCACACGCAAGGAAACAGGCACAGAGGAGTTATGCAACTTGCTAAGTGCTAAGGCCACCTTCGAATACAAATATATGTGACCTAGAAGCCTAACTCTCTACCCTTTCCACATGAGGCCATAAAAGGAAGCCTGCAGTCACCACCCAGGAGTCAGGCCTGCTGCCTAGACCTGGCCCAGAACCCTGCAGGGCCTGGTTACATCTGTAGGGGGTGGCAAAGGGACCACAAACACAATCTGCTTCTGACTGTTATGCTTTTGACAATCATATGTTACACAGAAGGAAGAACTCCTCACATACCTCCCCAGACACGTAAGTGAACTGAAATGCATTATGTTCACGAAAATACTGACTGCACCCTAACTAGCAGAGTACATTTCCAGGAACTGTCCTAGCGTCCTTAATCATTATCTTAGTTGCTTTTCTTGTTGCTGAGATAAAACACCTACCTACAGTTCAAGGAGGAAAGCCTCATTGTAGCTCACAGTTTTTAGGGACTTCAATTCATAGTTGTCTGGCTTCAGGACAGGACAGCGTGGCAGAGGGGCATCACAGAGAACAAACAGTCCACGGTAGGCAGGCAGGAGATAGCAAAGCAGCAGAAGCAGCAGCAGAAACAGCAGTATGCAGCAAGGCAGAAGCCTCTCTCTTTATCTCTTCTGGGCTACTGCCTTTTGGATGGTGCCACCCCCATATAGGGTGGCATCCATATCCAGAATTATGTTTTACCAATCAGTGGACTGATTTAGTAATCACAGTCTTAATCCCAGTATCACACAATTTAAACCTACCATCATCACATAATTTAATCCCAGCTTCACACACCCCAGAACCAGCCACTTTTGGAAGTTTCACCTAGGAGTACACAAGGCTTTGGGAGGACATCTAGATACATACCATGATAACCACATAAGACTACCGACTGAGCCCATGCTGAGTGCAGACACTGGTCTGTGAGATGGGCACAGGAGAGTGACCAAGCCCGGGGAGGCACAACTGAACAAACAAGAAACACACAGGTAGCAATGTGTGTCAGGAAGGAATGGTGCTGCTCAGTGGGGTGATATATGCACGGTGGCATAGTCCACTGGATACTCTTGCAAGTGGTAACCAGGCTGGGTGCCAGTGGCATGGATCAATAAGAGATTTAAAAACCCTACAGCATTCTGAGATCAGCCCATGTCTCTCTCTCTACTTTTTTCTAGATCTTTGTGGGCTAGAATAAATAAAAGCATGGATTTTCAGAAATATTGCTTCTACATTAAATCTTGTTCCCTGATAGCATTCTCTACTTTGCCTTATTATTAATTTCTTTAAAAAGCTCCTAAGCATGAGCAAAAGCAAACATTAGAGCAGGTCAATGGGCCCTCGAGAGGGAAGAATTTTACTTCTGGTTTTCATTACCAATATGCCTATAGGCATCAAGGAGAGCAGCACACATTCCCTAAATGCTTATAGGCATCTTAGTAATGATCAGATCCATCCACAGATAGATAAATCAATTAACAAGAAGGAGTTGTGACTATCTTCTTATAGATTTCAATGGAAGGACTCCAATTCACTCAAATGTGTTTTTGTTTCCACTTGTAGATTTGATAGCTTCATAAACCAAGACATTTCTGGAGAGTTTGATGGAAGGGCATCTCTGGTCCAAGTGTTTATGTGCTGTGCTTATTGAGTCTTCCTCCTCGCCAAGTGGTTTATCAATAGTAGCGAGCAGCAAGCCAAAGGCTGCCAGGTGATACCGCCCAGAGAAGATCCTACTAGAGAAGTGATGTCCTACTTCTGGGGTGAGCTATGGGGGTGTGCAGGCTTCTTCCAGATCCTTGCTCCCTCCCTTCCTTTCTTTTGCCATGAGACTAAAGAAATTGAGCACTTCCTCTTTTCGCTGTGGAGTGATTTGGGTCATTGTGCATTTCCCTATGAGGGCATCCCTGGCTGCACAAACCTACGAGGCCAGAGAACAGCATAACCGTGGCTGTGGGAGTTTGTGTGGCAGTGGTGCTGTCTCTGAAGATGAGGAGACCTCTTGTTCCTTGGGTCTGTTTTTCTGTCAATCAGATGTTTTACGTGTTGCTGGACAGAGCTATACTTTCAGGGAAAGTATATTTTGGGGCATGTTTGTCTTATCCACTAGACTTTATGTTCCCCAGGGGTAGAGTCCATGGTTCTTAGCCTCCTGAGTCACTCCTAGTCATGTGGTATTCACTCTGAACATGATAGGTGCTTTATAATCTCAGGTTGTTTTATTGGATAAAAGCAAATGAAAAAATGCACCTCCTGCTTTCCTGGGTGCTTGTACTGGAGGGAAGCTTTAGGTATCACTGGGGAGCCTTTGTTTTGATTGCCAAGTCTTGGAACCAGAACTGCTTATAGAGAGCCATGGAGCAGACTGGAATTACACAGCATCTTCATTTAGAAGGCAAAAATTATAGTATGTTTACATTGTATTTCCGGCAAACACCCAACATAGACACAGGGAGATCGGTACTGGCTTAAGTGAAATATAAATCTTGGTTTCATTTGCATGAGGGTAAGAACCCAAGTATCTTCAGATGCATAACTCATCTCAAAGACACCCTTAAGCTGCCAACAATAGCATGAGAATAGAATCTGTATCTGGACTGAGATTGGTGTTAGATGACTGTCATCCCAGTGTTTGCTCTGGGAGGCTGAGGCAAGAGGATTGTGAATTTGAGCCCAGCCTGTGCAAATTAGCAAGACCCTCTCTCAAAATAAAAATAAAGGGTTGAGGATGCACCTCAATCTGAAGACCCTGAGTTCAATTCCACCAAAACACACACACACACACACACACACACACACACACACACACATTCACATTCCTCAGGGATTTCACAAGAGATAGAGCATACCCAGAGGAGATAGAACTGTGCTCACACCTAGGGGTAGGGATAGTCTCCTGAAAACAAATACCAAAGGTTATGGACTGTGAGGGCCTGGTGCAGGGGCTGACCTGAGTCTCCTAACTACTCACAGACACGTCTGGTAGCCCGCAGTCTGTGCTGTGCACGGGGCCCTCATGTCTCAGAGCAAATGCGCTGCCTGAGCCAGACGATACCAATAAATCATTTAAAAACTTAAGCTGTGGGAGGAGGGGATGAAGGGAGCTTAGTTCTTGTGGGAGAAACTAACCAAGCAAGAGCATCCATGCTGGTCAGAAATACGTTAGCGAGATTAATTCCTCATTAAATGCAAGTCCGAAGCCCCACAGGGCACGTGCTCAGAGCGCGGTCTCTAACTGAAAGGGGAGTGCGGTGGGGAAGGGCCGGGCCAGGCTGAAGGCCTCAGCAGGCTGGCAGGTCAGAAGAGGTGGGGTTCCAGTCACCGCCAGGAGGCACCTTGGCCCTGGACTGTAGGCAAGGGATTCTTTTGCCGAGAAAAGAGACACAGAGAAAGGTAAGGGTGGGGTGCCACTGGAGGGGCGTCATACCCTCAGAGTCAGCCCTGCTTCCGCTCGATTTCAATATTTGATGAATGATTCACTGATGCAGAAAAAAAAAGATTTCTCTTAACCTGGGTCTCTACCTTCTTGAAACAAAGGGCAGTACTTCCTTCTTTCAGTGAGGTAGCCAGAATCTGGCATCCAGCTACAGCCTGACAGGTTTTCTATTCTTATAAATATACTCATTTGTTTAATTAGAAAAGTAAAAGTTAAATATTTTGCCCAAGTTGTGTGATCCTAACTCAATGGGTTTTTCATTTGGAGACTAGAAAAGTTGTGAGCATCCAAGATCACAAGACCAAGAGGTCATACATATCTCTCAGGCGTAGGGTACCTGTCAATATGGGCAGTGTGAGAGGCGCTTGGACAGATTTACTGCTGGATGAGGCATTTCTTGCACATCCTGTGCAGGGGAGTGGACCCCGGGACCTATCAGCCATGGTGTTTCACTCTCTAGCTTCACAGAAGGCACAAGGTGCGACAGGGCAAGTCAGAGTCCTGCTTGTGGTGGAATTCTGAGTACTTGGAGGGAGAAGTCCTCGCTCTACTCTGAGGAAAGGGACTATGGTAGTAACACTTGCTGGGATATAGGCTGAATAGTTTTCAGTGTGAGCCTTTGTCCCCAACACGTTCACACAGTAACTCATTCAGCCTCGAAGCAATCTATAGGCTCATACTCTTACTCCTATTTTAAGGACATGGAAATTGATACACAGAGAAAGTTGGAATCCTGGAGCCAATAGGGATCTTCTCTGATGCCTAGAGAGAGGCTGTGCAGGATGGAGCCAGAGACAAGCCAGGACGAAGGAGGAAAGGAGAGAAGGGGTCAATCCAGCAATATCATGTCCTGTAGCCAGGTCTGAGGGCCTGGTATTCACATCTTTGGCTTAGTTTCATGGAATTCCTTCAGCCCACTTCCCAGACAGGAAAGCACATATGATTCCCTTCTTTTAAGAATTTAATTTGAGTTGGTTCTCTATTACTTGGAGTAAACTACCCACCGTGCCTACTGATGGTCTGTGGTGTTCTCAGAGTCATGCAAGGGACTCATATGTAGTAAACTAAATAAACTAGGCCTGTCATTTATTTACATTTCTATTTTACAATAGATGCATAGTTAAACCATCACTGTATTAGTAAGTATAGCAATTAGGTTTTGATAAGGGACAGCATTTCCCCTCTTTTTCCCTGTCCACTTTGGGAAAGAGGACCCTGCAGCCATTTCCTGTCTGATGCTGGCCTTGTAGACCCACCGACATCAAAGCAACTTAAATCTAAATACTATGAGTAAATGAAATTGCTAAGAATCTGGATTTATTTGGTCAGCTTTACAAACTATAGATTACCAGGGCTAATCAAGGGAAGATGAAATTTGATCTGAATTTCTAAAAAGAGCATGTGGTGGCTCATTCCAACATGGCCACTGGAGGGGACTTTGTGTCTAGATGGGAAGCTCTGGCCACAGAATTCCTATGTTGAAGGCCAGTTCCAGGTAAGATGGGCTTTGGAGGTATTAGCTCATCTAGGTTGGGCCCTGACAAACATGATTAGTGTCCTTGTAAAGAAGAGAAAGAGATCAGAGGCAGCCCTCCCATTCTCTCCCATGTGCCAGGTGAGAGCACAGGAAAACGTCTGTCAGCGAACCTGAAATAGGCCTTCAGCAGACACAGGACCCATGGGCAGCTTGACCTTGCACTTCTCCACCTCCAGATCTGTGAGAACTAAGTGTTTGCTTCTAGCCACCCAGTCTCTGTAGCTCAGGTATAGAGTCTATATGAAGGGCCCAGTGGTTCTCTGCAGGTTTCTCCTGCCCCCTGCAGCTCCTTCCTTACCATCTGGTGGCTTCTGTTCGGGTCAGCTTGGAGCAAGCCTCCACCGGACGCGGTCCTCAGCCTGCTGCCTCTGGCAGGAACAGTGAAAATGCCCTCTAGGTCTCCTACTCATCCCTTCCTTGCAGTCTCCAGTTAGGGGACAGCGCTGGTCTATTAGAGGGCAATAGATGGCTGCAGGCTCCCACAGTGCTAGCCCCAAGCCCAGGCTCTTATACTAGGGAGAGAGTGGGCTTCCTCTCAATCACCAGACTGCTAGGCACCAGGACCCTTCAGCACCCCTGAGACTGTGTGGGTGCTTACTGAGCTACATGTCAAAGCACAGAAGTTCCCATGGAACTAATGAAGTCACTGACCGCACGCCACAGTGACAGGAGTCCTTTCCTAGCAACTCCTAGGATGTCTCAAAAAGTGAGAGCTGTGAACGACACAAGTTACTTGATAAGAATATAAGTCCCTGGAGTCCCTTCCCTTGCACTTGGGAACCAGCACTGAATAAGCTCTTGGTGATCCTTTTGTACATGAAACACTGACAGCACTGCCTTCCCATGGCTCCATGTTGAAGTATTAGCAGGAAGAGGTGCCTGTGGTACCGCATGGCTCTTCCGGGTGAACTGGCTACCGAGCTGTCCACAGGACCGTTGCGAGGTGAGTGGCATTTGTTAGTCCTTGTCCTCTACGGCCTCCATCCTTGTTCCCTATCAGCATCCACTCCTCCAGACGGCTCCCGACCCTCCAGCTAGCAGAACTTGTTCGTACCACACCCCTCCATGTCACTGACCAGCAGGGTGGGTGAATTAATTTAGACTGGAGAATGCTCTCTGTTCTTTCCACATAACTAAATCTTAACAGCTGCCTTCATGCCTGAACATAAAAGCAGAGTGAGTAGGGAAGAACGGTGCTGGTGAGCCACATCTGACACTCCCAGGGCAAAACGTGTGGCAGCCACCACTCAACCACAGAGCATGGCGGCCTCTTGATCAATAGTCCCACACTCTGGGACGTGTCTCCTTCTTTGCTTTTGTTCCCAACAAATCAATGGGTTACTTAAAAAATACGACCCTCTGCAGAAGATTCAAATCACTGTCCAGTGTCAGGTAAACAGAATATGTCTAGGACAAAGATGTTTCCTCAAAGGTGACTGGCAGATGAAGTGACCTTGTGGTTGGGTCCAAGACCAGGGCAAGCTCATGTCAAAGAGAAAGTGTTCCTTTGTTAAAGGGAAATAAATTCTGTTAGGGCATAATTTCCTCAATGACTTCTCTAGAATTACTCACATTCCGTAAAGGCTCAGCATTCGTATGGGCTCAGTAAATGCAATAATTTAGTTCATTCACGTCAGCATTTAAATCTGTTTTTTAAAATAACATTTTAAAATAAGCACAGGGCCTGATGGGTTTGAATTTTTTCCTGCTCTGTATTCTTACATTGTAACAACATAGGATGAGATAATAAGTGCAAATTTGAGATCAGTGTGTTATAAAAACCAAATTAAATACAGTACTTTCATTTGGGTGTGATGAACACGGAGGAAGATTGTGACACCGAGCTGATAATAACAGTCACAAAAGAGTCTGCTCAGCTGGAGATTCTCAACTTGTCTCCGCTCTGAAATGTAGGTTCCTTGATCATCCCCAGCTCCCAACAAGAAATTTAACTAGAGACAAGACACATGCTTGGAGTTCACTATTCCTTGGAAGACTAAGACGAGACTTCTTGAGCTAATGTGACCCATATTTAACCCAGTGACACAGGACAACGAGTGCCGGGGAAGCTGTAATCACCAGGCTGCCTTTAGCACCTTTCGGTCATTTCGTTTTACCTAATTCAGGCCGAAGGCTTCATGCTAATTCCACCCAGTTCTCTCAAAAGATAGATTTTTATTCATAAGGGAAGTGAGATAATTGAGAACTGAGGGGTCCTTGATAGCTTGATACTTTTCAGTAAAGATAATGAGGTGAGAACAAAGGAAGGGCCACACAGGCCCTCACTCTCGCTGACACTATTCTGTTTCCAGCAGGGGCATCAGCAGGCATTTTGTTCCTTCCTAACAGAAACCACAATCTTTATCCTAAACCCCTGGAGCCTGCTGGGCTTTAAAACAGTTTTGCTTATGAAACTTCAGAAAGGCAACAAAATTGATCTATTGTATAGTTCATCCTATCTCCAAGATGACCAGATTAGCTATCTTATAGTGAACCATAGTATTTCTATAGTAAAACATATACATATTCATATTTAAATGAAATAAATGAATATTATCAATAGTATCAGGTCGATTTAGATTGGGTTTTGCCCCGGAATGAGTTGCGCCCTCTCCCTCCTACCCATCCCAAGAAAAGCTTGTTTTTCAGAGATTTTTAGATTTGGATTTGCAAACAAGAAAGTATGGATTTATCTCTGTGTATTTCTGCAAACCATTCAAGAAACCCTGTCTTCAATTCTCACCAATTTCATTGGTTAGTTTATCCTATACAGTATTGACCTGAAACACACTTTTTTTCATGCTTAAAACTCACTTCTAATCATTATGCTCATTGATTTGGTCACTGCATTCCTTAGCAATGTTATTATTCCTTGATACGATAAGAATTTCAAGGCTCAGTTTCTGCTCTTAGAAAATTTCTGCTGATGTTGTGCCTGGCACTTGGTGCTTACATCAAGCAGCAAGCTTCCAACCATATGCTGATGGGTACACAGCACCTCAGGCATTGTGGGACATACAAAGATCCTACCTGGTACTCATACTCGGTGAAAGGCAGCAGTTCCAAATCTGTAAAGGAGTTCAAGCTCCCATTGTAGGTTAACACTGGACTGGATTTTCCAGACTGAGTTGCCGTTGGCCTTCTGTACAATTCATAGTATAAAATTTTCCCATTTGGCTGGTGCGGCCCTGTCCACAGAAGGGAAACAGTGGGCAGGAACCCTCCTGGAGCCATCCCCACCTCCAGATGAGGGGGAGGCTGCATCAGAGGAGCAATCTCCTGGGTCTGGATGGAGGTCCAGTCGCTGGATCCACACCCCAGGGCAGTGCAGGCTTGAATTCGTACTTCATACCTTAGAGTGGGAGGCAGGGATACAGATGGTCAGCACAACAGACCTGCACGAGACATCTTTCAAAGACTAAGTGTTCACAGAAAAGAGGACAAGTCCACATGTATCATTATTTTCTGGTACTGGGGACTGAATCTAGGACCTTTTCACTGAGCTATACCCTCCGTCCCTTACTCTCTGTGTTTTGAGGTAGAATCTTCGTAAACTGCTGTGTTGCTCAGGCTGGACTCCAGCTTGCGGTCCTCCTGCCTCAGCCTTTCAGAGTGCTGAGGTTACAGCATCTGCCAGTGCATGCTCAGCTCACATTTATCTTTGTGTACAGCTCCTTTGGTGCCGTGGATGGAATCCAGGGCCTCGTGCACACTAAACAAGAACTCTACCACTGAGCTACTCCTCCAGTCCTTGGTTAACTCTTTTAATGAATAATGAAGTCGTATTTCCATGGAAAGCCCTGAACATTTTAAATCCTCCTGGCTTTCCAAACGAAAGGGAAGATTCTCATCTGTTTGCAAGGAGTAGGCACAATTCTTTCCCTGAAGAAGCCTGTATAGAATAAATAAACCTTCAAGATTCTTTCCGGCATGGTGAAAATTCTAGTGTTCTGCAAAAGTACTTAACAGAGCAGTGAAGAAGGCAGCTCTGGGCTTCCCCTGACTCTGCAGGTAGGGCTGAAGGGTGCCCCAGGCCCATGTCTAGGTTGTGAAGGGACAGCATGGAGTTTAGGTCTCAGTGGTAATAAATCCCCCCACCTGATACCTGACATCTTAAAACAGGCTCCATGTACCACACCGGGACCTTCTGGGGCCAAAGTTAACCCAGCTGCATGCTAGATTATCCATCATGGTGACACCTTATCACCATTCTGTTAGACTCAACTAATCAATTATGCTTTGCCTCAGCACTGGTCTCTGCCACTTGAAAAGGTCTATTTACATCCCAGGGACTTTGGTTAGTGTTAAGTGCCTATGGTGGAAAACCAGTATGTTTTAACCCATTGATTTTATGACACCCCTCATTTCCCCTCAGCACCCAGCTCCCTTTCTGTCTCCCTTCATTTCTTTGGGTCCAGCCTTGTGCGCAATCATTCTCCACCTCTCCTCTGTGATGAACCTCTGCTTCGGCTCTGTGGCTCACCTGCTTCCTGTTCTGCTAATCACCTTCTTCTCTTCCCCTTGGTGACTTCTTCCATCTGCCGTTATCTCCTCCCCTTGCCCCCTCACTTCCGTTTCCCGCTCCCACAGCCGTGTGTGGCAGAGTGTGAGGTCAAGTCTGATTTTACACCTTAGGGTTATTCACTCTCTGGATTATCTGTGGTAGTTTGTAAATCCTCGGTCAGTTGCTTTCTGGAACATTTCCGGGCCACTTTTTCCTAGTGACCAACTAGGGTGTCCAAAGGGGGACACACTAATGTGTAATATCTATAAATACGAAGGTGCTTTCAAAGTCATGGGGTGGCAGTGCTACTCTTCTGTCGTATGTCATCATTGTCACAGCTTTGGTTACAGAGAGTATAGGAGAGACCCTCCTGCACCCTTCAATGTTCCTGCAAGGCTCACTAGATGAACCAAACCTTTTTTTCTAGCCTGGAGAAAGTGTCCCTCTTCCATATGGAAAACCATATTCTTCTCTAGAAATCTTTTGTGAAGGTTTGTTTTGGAGAAGGGGCCAGTGGACAGCATTTTTGTGTGCAAAGTCAGAGAAACAGGAAGCCGGTGGAAAATATGCAGCTCTGCAGCCAGTGTGGGCCTCTTTAATGTCCTGAGTTAAAGTCAAATAGAAGCCAACTCAGAGAGTGTGGATTAGCTGTGGAGGACACCTGAGGAAGTTTTAATTACTCTTTAATATTTAATATGACCCTAAATAATTGTCGTGAATAGATGCGTAAGACCATGACTGTTTCATTTAACCAGCACCGTATATCAGAGATGGATAATTACACTGGTACCTAATCTACATATCAGGAGATTACAATGATAGCTCAATTCTGCCTGTGGTGGCTGGAAATCAACACTCTTAGAGTTTAATTTTTTTTTAAAAAGTGGTCATGTTAATTTTACTAAATTTTAAGCATAAAATGCCTTCTATTACTCTTCCCTCTGGGGACTCAAGGTACTTAAAATGTGAAAGGGAAAACCGCCAAGCAATTATTAAGCTGCAGGAAGATTCCTTTGTGGAGGGAGCAACATGCTTCCATGCAAGGCAAGAACCCAGAGAAAAGTGCTGGAGAGCCTGGGAGAGCAGCACGGTGCTGTCTGAAAAGTCACAACCTCAGGGCTGGGCAGTCCTGGAATGGGGAAAGGGTCCAGGAGCGCCTCCTCACCCCTGGAAGAAGTGCTGGACTCCTAAGAAGCGCTCTTAACACAAATTCTGGTCCAGACCAAGTCTGGCTGGCAATGGTGCTTACAGACTGCACTTCTAACTACTTTAACGTTCCGCATTCTGGCCTGGGGTAGGTGGCCCTCCTGGGGCTCTGGGAACTATGCCTGATCCTCCTGAAATCATCCAGACACCTTGATTTAGGGAAGTGGCCTCATATCCACACTAGTTCTGGACAGGATGGTGAAATGCAAAGGCAGGCTTACTCCACTGTGAATGTTCAGTGGACGGGGCTGGGAACATTATGCGTTTGGCTTAGGAGCCTCCTTAGAACTGAGCAGGTGCTCCCTCGTACAGCAGCAGGGACAGTGGCTTCCTCTCAGAGCACCCTGCTTGGCTACCTACCTGTGAAATGGCTTCAGCTGCTTCACCACAAGAGACCGTGCATCAAAAGAACTGTGGGTCATGTTTATGTGCGTGGTTTTCGTTTCTCCTCGCAACAGCTCGCGGATGAAGAGGGTGTACTTGATGATGTCGCCATTGGTCCTTATGGGAGGGTCCCAGCTCACTACGATTTCCTGAGGGCCCTTGGCATGCAGTTTCACAGGCTGCATTCCCGAGGGTGCCGAGGGACTGGTTCGGTCTTTGACAAGAGGACTCAAAGCGTCCCCTTGGCTGTTGGTGGCAGTCACCGTGTAGCCGTACTCCACACCCGGGGTGAGCGTGAAATCATGATAGCGCGTTCCTAGGCCAGTGTACACGATGGCTCCATCCCTCCTAAGTTCATAGCTTTGGATCTGGCCGTTTGGGTTTCTCGGGGGCTCCCACGTGACTTCTATGGACTCCGAGCCTGTCACTTGCAACACGGGGGGCCCCATGTTCTCCGGTGGAGCCTCCATCGTCCGGGCAGAACTGGGCTCACTGGCTGTGCACCCCCCTCTGGTGCAGGCGACCAGGGACACGTTGTACTGAGTGTAGGGTTGCAGGTGGGAAACCAGGAGGGACAGGCCCTGCCCAGCAGGCTGCTCCTGGCCATTGTATCTCAGCAGATACTGAGTGATCTCCCCATTCGGAGTGGATGGTGGGGACCAAGACACGTTGATCTGACTGGCGCTGACGGCCCAGAGGGTAGGGGGGCTGAGGCCCGATGGAGCCGCCTCCGGAGTGGTGACCCGGGCCGCTCCGCTAGTGGTGCAGCCCCCGAGTGTGCAGGCCAGGATGGCGTAGCTGTAGGTGGCAAAGGCGAGCAGGTCGTTGTCGGTGTAGCCCAAGGTCCCAGCGTCGAAGCTGAAGGGATAGCGCACTCCGTTCCTCTGCAGCCCATAGGACTGGACCACACCGTGGGGGTGCTCTGGGGGTGTCCAGGAAATGCGCAAGGCGGGGGGGTCCCGGGACACCCAGGCCAGCTCGGGCGGAAGGAGGCCCTCGGGCGGTGCCTGCGGCGTGCTCACCGCGCTCCACGAGCTGCACGTCTGGCCCGCCAAGTTCCGGGCGCAGACTTTATACTCGCATGACGTCCAGGGCCGCACCCCGGTGTCGCTGTAGGCGAAGGCGCTCCTCTCGGGGTTGTGCTCCACGAAAACGATGCTCTCCTCCGCCTGGGACAAGGGCTTGCCCCGCGCCGGCGCCCGCGCGCACCTGCGGACCACCTCGTAGTGCGCGATTTTCGCGCCGGGACCGGTGGGCGCCGACCAGCGTAGCTCCACGCGCCTGGGCCCCGCGGCGAGCACCGTGGGCGCCGGCTGGGCCTCCGGGGCGACCTGACCCACGCGCAGCCGCTGGGGCGCCGAGTGCGCGCAGCCCGCCGCGGTGCAGGCCTCCAGGCTCAGGGTGTAGACGCCGCCAGGGCGCAGGCCGCGCAGGAGGAGGCGGCGGTGCAGGCCGCGGAAGGCCGGGAGCCCCTCGCTGAAGACGCCGTAGGCCTGGGCGGGGGAAGCAGAGGTAGGCGTGGGTGAGTGGGCGCGTGGGCAGCTGCCGGGACCCCAGGGACTAGTGTGCCTCCTTCCTCAGCTCCGTGACTCCGGGCCGGAAGAAGCACCCTAACAATTGATTTGGAAATGGGAGCGTTTCCGGTTAATAAAGATCCAGGGGACGCCTCATTTCAAAGGCTGGAGAGTGTGCAAGTATCGACCTGCACCTAAGAGCTGCCCAGACTTACTCTGTGACTTAAACTGTACTCATCAGGCTCTCCTGTTTTTACTTCGGGGAGAAAGAAAAGGCATTCAAATCCACTGTTGTATCGATCCTGTGGGCGGATGGTCCCATCCTCACCAGGGTGAGAGCTCCCCACACTGTTTATTTTCCATAGAACTTTCTGGAAAATGGAATCCCAACACCTGCCATTTGTTTTTTTCTTGGTGGGGTGTCAGAGCTGCAAATGTGTGTGTGCATGTACTGGCACGTATGCTACATGCAGGTATAAATATGTGTACATAATACACACATATTACATGTACGTATGCATATGTGTGCATAACACACACAAATATGCCATTTAGATGACTAGGAAATTGAAGAAAACACCCTGACTTCCTTACACTGTGGAGGAAAATCGATTGCTTTTCTTGGAGCGAAGTATTTTTGTTCTGGTGAGTACCATCTGAGGCTTATACAAATGTAGAGTTAGCTTTCATCTCTATGATTTGTCCTTTCAGAAAGATGGGAAGGAATTTAATTTGGATGCAGGCGTTTCTGAGCAGGGGTTTCCTACCTTTCCCTGCTGCAGGGCCTTGAGGTGCCACCCTGTAGATGAGGCGTGGTGACACTGACTGTTGGGGGGGCACCTCTGGTTCCAGATAGTCCTGCAGGTGGTTGCAGGTGGAGGCTAACCTAGACTGGATTGGAGATAGCCCTCAATGTTATTTAAGATTAAACAGGCCAGATTCTGGGAAATCTAGGTTGGAGTGATGTATTTTGGTGTGATTCTCCTTAGGGTTCCTAGAGGAAGGAGAGTGGCACAGATCCCAAAGAAAATGTAAATTCCACATCCGCTCACAAGGCTCTTGGGCTCCCTAGCACCTTTGCTATCTGTGATATTCATTTGGCCGATGTCTAATGCATGCTACCAGTTCCCCCCTCACCTACACTGCTGAGTGGTTTTGGAGGAAAGTGTCCAAACGTGTTGCTGTAGTTTAAATGAGTGTCTGGAAGCCTCAGGCACTAAAATCTTGGTCCCTAAGATGGTGCTACTGGGAGGCTGTGGGGTTGAAGGAACCTTGTGGCTGGTCTTTGCTTCATTGTGAATGTGCCCTTGCAGAGGACTGCAGGACTCCATCTCTCCCTCTTCCTGCTCCTTGGCTCACATGGTCAGCACTTTTGCTCTGGCCTGCAGTCCCCATTTGGACCTGCTGCCCTTGCCAGAAGCCCTTGCCAAAGACAGGGGCCAGCTGATCTCGGGTCTCCAGAACCATGATCCAAAAGAACCCTTTTCTCTTTATAAGTTAGTTGCCTCATGTATTTTGTTATAGTGATAGAGTGCTAACTAATGCATAGACAGGACTAGTCTTGCTTTAAATTTCTTACTATACATTTTCACTAGGCACTCACCAAACTTTAATCCTTTATTTCCTTAGGCATTTGTTCTCTCATTTTCCAGAGTAATTATTGTGTGTCTTCTTCTTTTCCCACTAATTGCCAATACCCTCTTCGCTCTCTCATAGTGGGTTACTGCCATAACCACATGATTCAGTGAGAATGGATGCATTGGAAAGAAATGTTCTCAGGTTGCATTGTCATCACCAAATCCTTGGGCATCTAGACGTACAGTACACGTGGTACCTGACTTGGGATAGTTGACTTATGATTTTTCAACCTCATCATGCTGAGAAAGCATACATGTACAGTATTCCCTTTCTTCCTTCCCCCTTCCTTCCTCCCTACCTCCCTCTCTCCCTACCTCCCTCTCTCCCTCCCTTCCTTCCTTCCTTCCTTCCTTCCTTCCTTCCTTCCTTCCTTCCTTTCTCCCTTCCTCCCTTCCTCCCTTTGTTCCTTCATTCCTCCTTTCTTTCTGGTGCTGGGGATGGAACCTAGGGACTTTGCTACTGACCCACATCCCATAATCATCATTTTGTCTTACTTTCAGTACAGTAATCAACATATTACAGAGATAATCAACACTTCATTATAATTTAGGTCTTGTGTGAGATGATCTTGTTGAACTGTAGGCTATTATGAGTGTTCTGTGAATATTTGAAGTAGGCTAGGCTAAGCTATGCTATTCACTAGGTTAGCTGTGTTAAACACACTTTCTTTTCAACCATACTTCAACTCATGAAGGGTTTATCTGATGTAAGCTGAGGCGTGTCTACATCTGCCTTTTCTCCTTTTGCTACAGATGAAGGGTGTGCTATTCAGGGCCACCCAACTTACGCATCCCGTCCCCCCGTCACCCCTAATCACTGCGGTCTTGTGGTTATCCTCGTTATTTCCTCCATCGTCAATTTATCTTCCTTTCTGGCTATTTCCATCAATGTTAAAATGTTCTCTAGTATCTTTCATTGATTTTTGAATAAAATTTCTCAACACAACAGTCCCCTAGATACTTCTCTGTTTTTATCTCTTCCTCCCTCCCTCCTTCCTTCCTTCCTTCTCTCCTTTTTTCTTTTTTTCCTTTGTATTAGACGTTAAACCCAAGACCTTCACATACAGCTACATCCCCAGCCCTTTTCATTTTCAGTCATAGTCTCTTGAGGTTGCTAATTTGCCCATGCTGAGCTAGAACTTGTAATCCTCCTGCCTCAGCCTCCAAGAGCATTGGAATTACAAGGATGTGATACCTCTTTCCTTTTCACCTAAACTTTAATGCACTGCTGTCCTTACTTCCTCACTTTCCATTCTCTCCTCAAGCCACGGCACTCAGCACTCTCATTCCACCACTTGACCTTGTCAAGAGCACAGTGACCGCCTCCTCCTCCTTCAATCCCGGTCACACAGCCTCCAGTTAGCTGACCTCACGGGAGCATCTGGTATACTTTCTCTTCACCTGCGGAACTTCCCACCCCCTTCGCCTCCTATTTAAGTCTTCAAACTTCTTTGCTGGCTTCTCCTCCTCTTGATCTCCAGATTCTCTGTGCTTCATAGTCCAGCTCTTGTCCTTGCTCAATATTTTCTTTCCATAGCTGGTATCATTGAACACCATGGCCCAGATGCCACCTACCCACTCACAGAGGCCAGACATTTATCTCAGTGAAGACCTTTCTCAGGAGTTATAGGCTTAACACTTCTGACTTCCTACTTGCCCCTCAAACCTGTGCATCATCCAACACTCCCTCCCCAGCACAGCTCAAGGTCAAGACCTTGCAGTGCTTTTTTTTCTTCATGTTCTGCGTCCAGTCCGTTGAAAAGTTTTCACCTCTCCCTTCTCAGTCTGTCTCCAACACAGCCATATTTCTCCATTTCCCATCTCCTGCTGTATGTAATCCAAGCCATCATCCTCCCTACCCTGAACTCTCCGACAACTTCTAAAGTCCCTCATTCTCTTTGTAGTCTCTTCTACCCAGCAGCCAGCATGACGTTTCCAGACATACATTTGCTCGCGCTACTCTTTTGCTTACAACCTCCGGTAATTCTCCATTCCCAGCTTCTTGCCACAGCCCACGAGGTTGGACACAACCAGTCTCTGACCAGGTCCTCCAGTCTCTCCCAGTACCATGCCATCGTTCTCTGCTTCCCGGTGGTTACTCCACGCCACTGTCTTCCTCTGCAGAGGACACACCGCATCCATTCCCATCTCCTCGCCTTGCATGTGCTCTTCACTTTGTCTGGAGCATTTTGCTCCCATCTTTTCACACAAATGACTCTGTCTTGTCATTCAGGGCTCAGCTCAAATGTCAACTTAATTCAAATGATTATCCATTCTGAAATAGCCTGAGCAGGCATAATTGCATTGCTGTATTTAATTTTCTTTATAGCATCCATTGCTTGCTGAAACGCCCTAGTTTATTTACCAGCTTTCTGTTTGCCTCTCTGTCCCCCTCCCATTGACTCCCCCACACTTATTCATACACACGTAAGGGCGGTGATAGCGGGGACCTTTCCTGTCTTGTTCACTCTTGAATAAGTGCATGGCACTTAGTAGAAGCTCAATAAATATTTGGAGAAAAATAAACGGAGGTGAGAGGAGTCAATATTTCTGTTGTCAATCATGCTAGGGAGCAGCAGGCACTGGGTAGCGACACAGACGCTCATAGGAAGTGCTGATCCGAGCAATGAAGGAGGCTTTTCTCTGTGAGAGGACTTCCAGCTAGCTCATGATTGTGGGATATAGTTCCTAGGGCTTGCACTTCCTGCCCCAGGGTTCGGGCTGTTTGGTGTCTGTGCTGCCTGGCTGGAGGAAAGTGCTTGTCTCTGTCACTTGCTCAGGTCTATCCCTGGGCAGAGACACAGCCCAGAGACAGCATGAGGGTGACCAGGGCTGGGAGCTCCAAAGTGAGTTCTAGGTCAGCTGTGTGCTTCTCCCCTCTGGCGCTCCTCAGAGAGGATCCAGTGAGGCTGCAGGACCAGCTGCAGCTTAGCCTTTACTGCTCTGTGCGCAGCTAAGAGCTCTCTGCACCTGGAGGAGGAGGAGGGGGACAGGAGACGGTGGTGGTGACAGCAGCTGCGGGTGGAGAAGCTACAGTACTGGGGTGTGGAGGCACCTATGGTGTGTGGGGCTGGGGGAGATGGGAGGGTAGAGGTGGTGGCCAGGACCCACGGGTGAGGACCATTGGAAGGGAGGGGAGGTCCAGCTTCCTGTGGGTGAGCACTACAATGGGCCATTCAGGAACTCAGAAGCTCCCTGTACTCGCAGTCTAGTGACACCTAGATATATGTGAGACATTGATACAGCTGTGTTTTGGGCAGTCAGTAGACACCTGGGACTTGTGCAGTGATGCCCTGTGTTGTGCAGTGGCAGCCACCTAGTGGGAACGATGGGGCCTAAGTGAGATAATCCCCAGGGAGCTCGGAGCCCAGTGCTGGGGACAAAGGGTGCATTGCACACACATGATCCAGTTTTTTCTCTGAGTAAATGCCTGGAGGAACCATCAAGGAGAACTGAAGAGGCTGTGAAGAGTGGGTGTCTCCCACTGTAACCCCATAGCACACCGGAACTCTTCTGACTGCCTGACTTCCTGTGTAGGGTGGCCCTCACCTCAATCACTCCATTGGTCCTCACAGGCTCTGCCCACTGGAGTAACAACACCCGGCCATTCTCTTGCTGGTCCACGGTGAAGTTGCTCAGCCCACTCGGGGAAGATTCTAAGGTTTGAACCGGAGTCCAAGGACTTGAAACTTCTCCTGCACGGTTCGCAGCCACCACACCCACGTGGTATGTTGTGAACGGCTCCAACCCGAACAGGTGGGCTTGGCGGCTTGTTCCCTGTAAGAGAGTTGACAGGTTAGGTCTAGAGATGGTTGGAAGGTCACTGTGTGAAGTACATGGCCAAAGGCACTCCCGTCACTACAGAATCCTCAATGATCGCTAAGGAGCCCTGCTTTGTTCCTGTTCTTGCTGACACCTTGAACATAGTACGTCATGTTACAGGATTCCAGACTCCCAGAAAGTCCGCACGAGATAAACTTCTTGAATACTGAGAACTTTCAGGCAAAGGATGTGCTACATGAACTTTTAAAAATTCTATGAAGCTTCAGATCGTGCTGCATGTAGCTCACAAGGAAATCAGTGGCCACAGTTGCACTGCAGAGATAGATAATTGCCTGCTCACTTAATCTTAAGTGTTTGGGGATTTAACCCAAACAAGCCAAATTCTCTACTCCCCAGTGCTATTTATTTATACATTAGACTCTTGCATCTCCACAGTCTTTCTCTCTCATTGCCTTGCTGTGGATTTATATCTTACAAACTTCATAAAACAAACACATACAAGAAAACAGTAATGAACCCACTGAACTATAAATGTACAAATACCCCAAGAGAAGTCTACAATTAACAGAAATGTGAAAATGTCCCCATTTGTTAAAAGTACCATTAACTAAAACTATGAAACGTACCCAAAATAATTATTACTGAGGCTTTGAGAATTTGGTCTTTATTGACTGAAAAGAAAAGAAAACAGGGACAACATTTTTTTTTTTTCTCATCTTCTTGGAGAAAAAAATGTTTAACATATTAAGCGTAATGAAACTGGAGCTAAGAATCTTAATGTTTTCAAAGGCCCTGGGGTACTCTTTCCACATCTGGACTGGATGGGTTTGTCTGGTTAAGGTAGGAATTATGTCTTCACATGGGGTAATAATGTTTGTATAGGTAAACACACACACACAAATTAACATTTTCTGTTGTTTACCATCCTCCTTGCCAATGAGGAAGTTTTGACTGGGATAGTAAGATATTTACATTTAGTAATGTGTGAGATTGGTTTGCGCTTGCTAGATGTTTAAATGTGATAGTTTTCAATGGTGTTCTTTCTCGGTGGCTGAGAGAGGTGGAATATTGGTGGGAAAGAAGATCTGTTATAGTTTATATCCAGACGGTATCGTCCCCCCAAGCCTCATGTGCACATAGGCAGGAGTTTTGGGAGTGACTCTCGTGAGTGGGTGATACTGGGTCATGTGCTTGTGGTACTGGATTAGTTCACTGATTGGTTTAGCATAGCTCTAGGTGTGGGTGGTGAAAGGCTTACCCTGGGTGTGCATGGCACCAACCAGGAGGTCTGCAGCCTGGCTGGAATAAAACAGAAAAGAAGAAGGAAGGCTTGCTTCTTCCTGCCGCCCTGCCATAGGCTGTTTCCCTTCCATCATGCTCCTCTCTCATGCCACCTCGCCTTGGAGCCAGCTGACTATGGACTGAAACCTCTACACATTGTGAGCTAAAATCAACCTTTTCTCCTTTAACTTGTTGGTGTTGGGTATTTTGTCCCAGCAATGAGAAAATAATTCATACAGGATTTTATTTCTAGGAGTTGGTACCCAAGAACATCAGATACAGTTATATGTAAGGAAATTCTCTTTAATTTGGGGCTATAAAAATTTTGGATAAATCTGAAAGAAGGTAACAAAATTAAACAGAATATTTTTTTAAACAAACTTGTTAGACTAACTCAAAATAATGTAGAACTAATTTTTCACACTATTTCATCACATTCTTATTTATAAAGTTCCAACTGTGTTCCTGTTGTATATTATGTGTTAAACATAGGCAGAGAAAACACATTTCCTCTTACCTATCAGAAACCTATAAAGTCAATTTTCCTATTTCAATAAGTCCCATTGTGATATTACAAGCTAACCTCTTGAAATCTTTTAATATTTAAACATTTGCTAAGCGACCAGACCCTGAAACAAATTTTACAGAAATACTAATTTCTCTTTTTTAAAATATTAAAAGTTAGATCATAAATATTTAAAAACTTATTTCTCCACAACATTGGATTGGCCTTTTAGATAAATATAACACAGAACTAGAATGACCATAATGAATATTAAATCTGAGGATGCTACAAGTGCTGATTACAAACATTCTTTTCCAATAATGATTCCTTTTCTGTGGAAATAGGGCAAACATGGGCAAGATTAATAATGCAAAAAAGAACAATTCTTTGTTCAAGAATCTTCAGTAATAGATGCCAAAAAAAGCATACGCTTCAAAGCAAATTGTAATCCCCTCTAACAGATTATATATAAAAAAGGGAGGGTGTTGGGGGACACTTAGAGATCGCTTTTGTCATAAGAAACATGAAAACATGTGGGCTATAAAGCAAAAACATATGTGTATTGTCAATAGAAGCACCTGCTCAGTCGCAGTTTATTTCAGAGCCGAGAGCTGCACTCAGCCCCTAGATGGCAATACGATCAAACGCTTTCGGTAGCGCGAGTACTTACTGATTAATCACCAGCATTCAGTCATCCAACACACTCCAGGCAACCATTAAAAAATAACAAAACTGATTTCATTATAGATTCCTTTAATAAACATTTATGGCTCAGATCCTTGAAAGTAGAAGTCTTCAAAATGCCCTGGCCTCAAAACTCCCACCATCTCACATAGAAACATGACCTGCCTGTCTCAAGTTCAACTTCACGCACGCCTGGCATAGAAATTGCTGCAGGTATGACCTGACAAAGGGTGATTACAACAGTTATTTTGCCTGATCTGCTGTGCATTTATCTTTAAAAAACAAAGAATTAACCACATATTGGGGTGAGGAGGAAAACTTTCTGTATAATACAATTTAAAATTCTCATATTAATTTATTTCTGAAGCACTATCTCCCTCCACCAAAAAAATTTTTTTAAAGAATTTAAAAAATCAGACATCCCTTACATAAACCTCAACAATAGGTTTTTTTTTCAGTGACTAGCAAAGGCCAAATGAAAAAGGAAAGAAAATTTGAATATAGCACAGCAATCCTTATCAGTTTATTTGTCTACATGTTAAGAGGCAATTTACGTTCTTGTGTTCTGAGTAGGTTTCTAACACCGAAGTTCACTATTTTAGAATCCTGCTGCAGGACCTGGATGCGGTTTGCCATCGGAATCGGGCTGTGGCTTGGTCACTGGTTCTGTTACTTGTTCTTGTCTTTAAATTCAGAATTTTTGCTCAAGAATGGTGGGTTAAGTGCAGAGGCCGCAGTTTCTTCCTTGGGAGCTGGAGCGAAGGTCATCATTATGAAAATGTTCCTCCTCTTGCTCCTTCGCTTGGCCTGTCTTTATTTCCCCTCCCCCTGCTCCATCCCTCCCTCGGCTCTCACTCCCTTTCCCTTTGCACAGTGTCCGCGTTTGATACGTTTCTTCCCCTCCACCTTCATTATTTTGTTCTTCCTTCCCGTCCTTCCTCCTGGCTACTGATGCTTTGAACTACAGTTTTTGTTGCCTTTGACTCTGGGCTACCAAGCTGCACTGGCTCTTCTTTATCTTCATCGACTCCGTAGCTGTGTCCAAAACCTTCCTACTGATGTGTGTGTGTGTATATATATAGAGAGAGAGAGCTAGATTTTTTTTAGCTACTTTTGTTAGGCAGCAGATGAAGAGAACAACTCAATAAAGGAAAAATCCTTTCTCTACAATCTAGTATTTCCAATGGGCTTTAGCCTCTTTTACTTTTAAAATTTATATGCATGGGGGTCAGAGTTGGGATACAAATCAGTGTGTCGCTTGATAAGGCATAAAGACGAGACTCTGTGGAACGCTTGGCCAGTGGAGGTTCTGCTGGTAATTCGAGCTACATTTTAACCTCCCAACTCTGCTCCTGGGGACACATGAAACTACCTGGACTCTTCAGCAGTCTGACAATTTTGCACCATCTCCTCTGATTGTTTTTGATGACTTGAAGTGCCCCACAGGTGGCCATGGGGTCAATAGGTTTATGTAGGTTGAAAATGATCAAAAATTACCATTGATCTCTAGCTGTCAATAAAAGGCTGCATGGGGATACTCCCTGCACAAATGTTTAAGCTACGTAAAGCTACCTAACTTAGTCATCTTTGAGTCTATTGATCTGATGGCCCAGCGGGTTCCAGAGCTTTCCCTGTGGTCTTTGTGCTGCATTTTCACTAAACCCGCTTACCTCAGCCCTGAGGAGTCTTTTCACCCTACTGCCAGTAACGAATCCAAACTGTGATGTGTGAGCCCGGAGTGTTCACGAACAGGGCACTGTGTGTGCTTATTACGCTTTGGAAAGGGCTCATCTTCCTGCTCCTCATCCACTTCATTTCAAGCCAGAGGGGCTTCTTCTGCCTTTGCCGGTCATTTATTGTTCTCTCTCATCCTAGAATTGATGAGTTGTGGCTTTTAAATCCTGACTGGCTGGTAGGGTTCTGTGTCCTCCTTCGTTATCACACATACCCAATCTCAGAGAATAAGTACATGAAAAGTTTGCCTTTTCCCACAAAAGACAGCTTGGAAGAGATGTAGATTTAAATATATCAACCACCCAGATACTTCAAGTTATGTTCTACTTTCCTGTTATGATAAAACCAAGGAAGACTAGAGTCAGGAACCAGAGTTTCTGGTTTAGATAACAAAAAAAAAAAAAATGTGAGAAGCTCTTTATTTACTGCTGCCTTAAAGCCCTGGGATGTCGATGGAGCCCGTGCGGTTACCTGGGTGGCTTTTATACACGCAAGGGTGACGAGCCAACACGAGGTGTTGCTCTGGATTTCTGAAGGCCAGATAACCTGAGGCATGAATTCTATAAGACCCTTTTTTCTTTTCCATTTATAAAGTTAATGTTTAAGTTCCTCAAAGGTCAGTCAACATTTTTATTTTTTAAAAATCAACCAGTCTTGATCTTTCGCCCATCCACTAAAAGATCAGAAATGATATTTCTTTACTTTCTGCTAGCCAGATATCAGACTTGAATGCTTATCCATGATAAACTAAGCATGAGTCTTTCAAGCCAGCAGGAAGTGAACACTGTTGGAAATATTTTACTGATTTCACATACTAATTTCATACTTTACTATTGTTTTCTGTGTCTGCTTATAGTGGTATCTCAGTTCACAAATGCTTTTGTGTTTTGTGAACAATTTTTGTTTGCAGCCAAAAGCATTTGGCCAGATTTTCTTTTTTATTGCAAACGCCACATTGGGTGATAAACATGATTGTGAGCACCTACCCCCCACAAACCCAGACATGGCCACCTTTTCCAAAATCGTTGAACAACCTAAGTTCATGAACTGAGGCATCACTGTATTTCTAAGCTGGTGGGGCAAAGGAGACTTTTATGAATAGCAACCAAAACGTATATAGTATCTACAGAGTCAGAAATCAACTCACATGAAAGGAAAACAGAAAATCCAGCAGGTGAATGGCCTGTCTGTTATGTGCCTGAAAAGCACGTGACATGTGAGGTGGTATCTTTATGTGGCCGGGTAGAACTGCCGAAATGGGCAGTGGCAGTGGTTGGCATTGAAGTCAGCAGCTCTGGTCAATCCTTAAGTGTCTTTGAACATCTTGTGTATAAGATTCTCTAAAGTTGTAGTGGGGACGCAAGATGGAAAACATGAGCTGCTGGCTCTGAGGAGCCTCCGCTCAGGTAGAGTAGATCGGGGTGGACAGGAGAGAGGCGCACACGGTGCAGGGCCTGGCAGTGCTCTGTGCGCTACAGGTAAGTGGCATGAGGCAAAATGTTGTAAGAACCAATTGTGTATGAAGAACCCTACAATACGGTTCGAGGAATAATGAAAGAGCTTCTAAATTTTGCCCTGTAGTGCAATAGGTCACAACCAGTGGCTGATAAAATAATGAAGCCCTTAAGAATGAATTCATTCATTCATTTATCTAAGTGTTGTTCACCCAACAAATGTAGCTTGCCTTTTGTACCAGGTAACAGAACACTTTCTTGGGAATAGTATCTTTTTAAAAGTCCATATCAAACTTTCTGTCTCAAAGTTTGCAATTGTTCTCTGGGAACAAGGTTGTCTTTTTATCTAAAAGAAAATGAAGTGGAGATTGTGACAGCTGACCTGAGTCAGAGCAATTAGAAGGATGCTCGCCCTGACTCACCATGGGAACTGTGTCCATCTGAGCTGTCACTCCTCCTGACGGAGGGGACGTGTTTATGTGCAGCTAGGCAAACCCCTGCCCCTGTCCCAAGTACAGATCTAGCAGCTAGGAGGCACCTGGGACAGTTCAGGGACCTCAGTGGCATCTGCAAAATCCAGTGCAGTCATTCCACAGGTACCTGTGAGTGGAAAGCATCCTTGACTCTGGACTCTGGATTCCAACTCATGTTATAGAACTTAATTCCAAAGATTCAAGAAAGCATAAATGCAGATTCTCTCCTCAGGTCATGCTTATGTATAAGTACACTTGACTCCTCAGGGGCCCCTTATTAGAAAAATTGTAAATTTCAAGCTTAAAATGTTGATCTTGGAGCGTTCATGTGTCAGTGTTGTGTACAATTTAATGGCTTTGTTGAACAAATACCTACACTCAGAGAAGAATAGTGTGTAAAATAGAAGTTTCTGTCATTAGAGTACATCATTTATTTTATAACAGGGAGGTCAGTGACAAAAAAATACTTAATTTGTATTTTTTATAGTCAAGTTGGTTGTCTCAATTTAATCAGTTAAGCCAAAACTACAGCCTTTGCCAAATGAACAGTGATACCTCTGTTACCATAAAACCCATGGGGAGAGAAGAGAATAGTTTTGAAATGTCTCATTTTTCAAAGGGGAAGAACAAAAAATTAAATTTGTGATAATTAAATTTTAAAATGGCAAATCAGTCACACTAAATATTAAAAAGCACCACTTCTGACCTATCAAAATTAAAAATGGGCTTACTCTGTGACCCAGCAATTCTACCCTGCTAATCTATTTTATGGAAATACTATAAAACTGTACTAAAATACATAGAAAAGAATCTTATCCCAGCCAGAGTGATGCACTTTCTTTTCTCTCTTCTTTTTTTTTTTTGGGGGGGGGTTTTCAGACAAGTTCTTGCTATGCAGTTCAGGCTGGCTTCGAGCTCACTTTGTAGCCCAGGCTGATCTCGAACTTGGAAGGATCCTCCCGCCTCATCCTCCCAAGTGCTGAGATTACCGACATGCGCCACCATGCCCGGCTGGAGGGTTGCATTTCTTCACCTCCAGCTAAGTCATGTTGATGGAGGGCTTGCTATGAATTGGGGATCCTCCTAAGTTCTAACAGTGCCACAGAAATTACAGGAGACAAGGGCATCAGTCTATTCCATTTCATCCTGATGAGGAGGAGTGGACAATTCATGAGAGAGAAGAGGGAAATTAGAAACTGAGGTGAATTCTGAAGAGAAAAGTGAGTTGACGCCCCAGGTGGGGAAGCGCAAGAGCGAGTCTTGATCAGCAGGTGTGTCATAAGGTCCTTGAGGAAATTGTGTTCAGCAAAGGATGCAGGAGACACCACTGTGGGAGGACTGAGGGGAGAAACTTCCTTTGTTTAGGGAAGTGGGAATGCTTTATGCTCTAGGGTGGAAGCAGACTTGGTGTTCTGTGGAGAGGAAGGAGTGGGGTGACGAGGCCCCACAGTGAGGAGAGGATGGGTGAGATCAGGTCAGGGTGCTGAGCAAGAACCAGATGATGCAAATCCTGAAGGCCAAAGTCCTGCGTTAGAATCTTGATCCAAATACAGGGAAAATTACTTCAGGCCTCTGGACAAGGGCGTGACCTCATCCACTTAGGTCTGGAAGAGTTCACTCTGGCTGCTGTGTGAGGAACCTTGGGGGTTGCCTTTGTCTTTTTGGACTGCCTGGACAAAAATATCACAGACTGAGAAGCTTAAGAACAAAATGATTTTCTCACTGTTCCAGGAAGTCCTCGAAGTCCAAGATAACCTAGTGTCAGGGCTAGGTTCTGGTAAATTCTCTCCACCTGGCTTGAGGATGGTGCCTGCTCACTGTGACCTCAGCTGGCCTCTTTTCTGGGCATGTGCAGAGGGGAAGACGTATCCAGAATCTTCCCCTCATCTTCCAGGAACACTGGGCCTATTGGATCATGGCACTATCCACGTGACCTCATTTAACCCCAATTACTCTGTAAAGGCCCTGTCCCTAATGCAGTTACCTTGAGGGTCCGGGTGTCAACACAGGAACTTTGAGGAGCCCATAGCAGTGGTCAGGAGAGGGATGGGAGGTGTCAGAAAGCTTTCCAAGTGTTCAGGGGTGGTGATGGTGGTTGGTACTCACTCCTCCACTATGTCCCTCCCCCCACCCCCTCTGGATTGGTTCCCCTGATGGAAATAGGTCAGGCGCGCCCAGCAGAGCTGCTTCCTGGGGTGTCCATTTGTTTTCAATTCCTGAGAATGCCATCTTTCACCCATGGAGGCCAAAACCCTTGGATTCATCCACTTTTCCTCTCGCATCCACATCTATGGGTTAGGCAATGGTCTTCAATTTCCTTAACTTTAAAACCCACCCAGAATCCCAGGAGCCCTCACACCTCTGCTCTCCCAGACTGCCCCGGGAGCTTCTCCTCTCCTCTCCCACTGTACGCTCCCTAGTCTGCTCTTCTGGTCTGGACGCTCAACCCTCAGTGTCCACAGAGTAGCCTGTGTCTTCTGAAAGCCAAGTCAGGCCACTCCATTCCTCTGCTTCAGACCTGTGGTGGCCCCATGTCATTGACAAGAAGCCCCTGTTCTGCCCACTGCAGGGCACTGAGAAGCAAGCTCTTGCTCGAGGCCTCATCGCCAGCTGTTTCCTCTGCCTGCACCCCTTCACCCATGGTTCACCCTGTCCAAGAACCCCTCCCACCTAAAGTGCAACCTGCCCACTCTACTCCGCCTCTTAGCATTTCCCACTCCCTGTACCTGGCTTGGTATTTTTTCTAAAGTGCTCATCCCTTCCCAGCACACCACCTAGGGTAGGTGTCATGTGTCTGGCTCATTTCTGCCTCTCCACTACAACGGAGCTCCCTGGGGACAGATACCTGTGGCTTCAGTCTCTGCTGTGTCTCCGCTGTGGCTGGCCCAGGTGGGCACTCAGTGAGAGGCTGTGCCATCAACACATAGGCATGGAGTCTAGCTGCAGGGAGGAACTGAGGGAGTGAAGACATGGTGAGACCAACAGAGAGCCCGGAGAGAGCAGGTCAGCAAGAGAGATGGACAGGGCCACACTCAGCTGCAGGGGGAGGACCACGGAGAGCAGCGACCCAGAGGAGCCAGTCACAGAAAGCAAGACCAGCCAGCCAGCCAGCAGAGTGTGAGCTTGGGGTGCTAACAGAAGCAGGTTTTTCTGAACGCAAGTTTGGCAGCAGGGCCAGGTTATACTGGGATGTGAAGTGCACAGGAAGATCTCTGGTGTGGGAGGCCAGGGGCCTTTTAACAGCGTGACAGGGACAGGAACCTGAGTGGAGGGGGCAGAGAGAGCTGGATACTTTTGAGCAGAATCAGTGCCTAGTGATGGAACTCTTTGAGAAGTTTCTCTGCAGAGGGGACTGGGGACAGAGTGTGATGGCTGTGGGGTCCAGAGCATCACAGTTTGTTTTACATGAAGAAACTAGTGTACATTTGTGTATTGGTGGGGAGCCTTCAGTGATGTCCAGAGGGTGACGACACAGAGGAGAAAGGTATTTTTGAAAATCAAGCCTCTTTCTCACATTGTTCATGGAGACCAGGTCAGCCAGCACTGCACAGGGCAGCAGAGTTTGTGTGTGCTCAGGGCTGGGTGCACAAACTGAGCCAGCTGCAGTGTCTGCTGAAGTGAAGCTGTGCTTTAGACCCAGAGCTCCTGCCAGGGCATGTGGAGCTGTCTGTACAGATAAATTTGCAACTGCAGAGCTTTGTAAAAAAGTGAAGTTCTGTGTAAACCACCAGGACTAACTTTCTACAAGCAGGAGGGAAATTCCATTTTAAGTTTTCATTGAATTATTATTTTTGAAAAATTGTGCATTCTAAGGGAAGAACATACAAGGAAAGTTTCCCGGCCTTCCTTCCCTCCCTCTGTCACCCACGCTCCATTCACCGGGAACGGAAACTATTAGTGTACCACTCTTTTGTCCATCACTCCAAAGACAGATTCCTCCTGAGCCAAGTGTTACTCCTACGGCATCAGACCTGCTGTAAAGTGCTTCCCACGCAGTATCCCATTGCATCTTCACACGAACAGCGTAACGTAACACATAAGGAAACCAAGGCTCAGGTAAGCTAGGTAACTTGCTAAAAGTCACACCATGGTCAAGACACAATGATGTAACCTTATTCCTGTACCATACTGAGTTCAAAGCTGTATCAGTGGTCCTAGCATTTTGGTCTGAGGATCTTATTTCTTAAAACAATTGAGGATTCGTTTTTGTTTCTGTGTTTTATATCTATCACTAAAATTTAAAGCTGGGGCATTTTAAAGGATAAGAATACACCTATGAGCCAGAGGACGGGGGACCTATCCTGCAGTCTCTGGAGAACTCCACTGTATACTCATGAGGGGACGAGAGGGAGAACAAAGCACATTCTGTCTTAGTTGTGACCAGGTGGAATCCCTGGTCCCAGAGCCTCTGGGACCCTGAACAGCTACTGTGACAGAATTCCGCAGCATGGACGGCTTATGATTGATTTCCCACAGTTCTGGAAGCTGGGGACACCAAGGCCAGGCGAGGGCCCACGCCTGGATCATAGGCCTCTTCTCACTACATCCTCCAGTGGCAGAGCCATCTACAGAGTCTTTCTCCTAAGGGCACAAATCCCACTCGAGAGGGTCCCAGTGCGAGGACTGAATCAGGTGCTGGAGGGTCCACCAAGGGACCAAAGGGTCCACCTCTCAGGACCATCACGTTGGATTTCAGCATGAACTGGTCACTCAGGGATGGGGTCTGGCCCTTCAAAGTCGACTTACATTTGATCATCTCTTTAGGATCCACAAAATTCAGCACCCATTTGTGATAAAATCTTTTAGCCAACCAAAAAAATAGAAGAAATTGTCCTTATCCTAATAAACAGGATTCACTTACACCATCCATGTAGCCAAATCACACCTAATCATAAAGCTTCAGAAGTCTTCCCAAGAATATGACAAACAGGCATGACAGGTGTCCTCTACTGACTGTGTGCTGGTCACTGTCCTTGGCTATGGCCTTTGGGCAGGTGGGGAGGGCTACTCTTGGTGCGGGTTTTCCAGTGACCTTGCAGAGCTCTGCAGCATGCCCTTCCTCTGTCATGGCCTGGTGCTGCCGTCCACAGAGACAGCAGCCTCATCCAGCTGTGACTTTTCACCTTGTTGTCACAGGGAGCACAGAGACTTGGAGTTTTATTTCTTATAAGAGTCCTACCCTATCCTACCCTAGCCTACCCTAAACTACCCTATCCTACCCTAGCCTACCCTAGCCTACCCTAGCCTACCCTAGCCTACCCTATCCTGACCAACACAAGGTATATCAATTTTGAAGCATGAGACATGGCTGTTGATTACCCAAAGATTCCAAAATAAGCCAAAAAATGTGTAGAATTCAACAATGTTAAGATCAAACACAGAAATCAATTGTATTTTTCCAATGAGAAATATGGCAGCTAGATTCTAAAACGTGCAACCTAAAGTTACAAGAAAGGGGGCAGGATTTGACTTAGCCAATGCTCTAGTCATGCAGATTTAGTTACAGGGAACAGAAACTCATTTTGAATGGTTTTTGAGAAAAAAGAGAAGGTGAAAGGATTGAACCAAAGCATGTAAAACGCAGGTTGGGCTCTTTGAAACTGGGAACTGTCAGCCCTTGGAGCTTTTCTTTCTTCCACTCTTAGGGTTGCAGAGTCTTTCTTGCTTTTCCTCTTTCTCTTAGCTTGATTTCCTGCTCTCATTGCCCTGCATGGCAACCCATTCTCAGCCTGCACAACCTTCGAGGCATAGCACCCACCAACCTCTGACCCCTGCCCTGTGTCTCTGCAGAAAGAGAGAAGGTGGCTGCATGGTGGCTTTGCTGGTCTTTGGTCAGCTGCCATGGGGGGAGGGGGAGGAGGGGTTCAACTAATAGAGACTACAGGGCTCAGCCTCCTGTTCAGTATAAATTATAAATGGTAACAGACCCCAGAAAGCGGATGGCGTGGTTATCCTGAAACCAAAATGTTCCTTTATTCTGGTACTGGGAATTGAACCCAAGTGCTTCACACTGAGCTGCATCTCCAGTCCTTTTTCTGATTTCTTATTTTGAGATAGGATCTCTATGAGTCACTAAATTGCCCAGGCTGGGCTTACGTTTGTAATCTTCCTGCCTCAGCCTCCTAGAGTGGTAGTATTACAGGACTGTGCCACCTTAAAACAAAACTTTATTTTTGGCTTTTTGAGACAGAGTCTTGCTATGCAGCTCACGCTGGTCTTGAGCTCACTTTGTAGCCCAGGCTGGTCTCAAACTCACAATGATCCTCCTGCCTCAGCCTCCAAGTGCTGGGATTATAGGTGTGTGCAACCACAGCTGGCCTCAAAACTTTGAATGCAGGCTGTACTTTGGTTTTGGTTGACCATGAAGCCAAGGATTAGTCTCTGTGGGTGTTACCAGAAAGACATTTCCTTGTGGCAGGGCTGACTGGTGATCAGATCACCACCTGTCTGTCAGTTTGAGAGTCCTGAAGCCTCTACCAGCAGTGACTGCTACTGCTCAGTGACCTACTGTTCAAACCTGAGGGTCAGTGGGGTTTTGAGTGTTTGGAGCTCCTCCTCTGTTTTCTGGAATTCCACTTCTGCTGAAATCCCATGTCCTGTGCTCAGGTATGCCCCCATCCTTCCTCCCTGTTCACCTAACTTCAAGGAGAGGAAATCGCAGAACTTTCAGGTGAAACTGTTTGTCCCTGGATTTGAATGCTTGCCAATGTCATTCACCAGCTGCTTAGATGCTATTTCATTGCCAAAGTTAAGTAGAACACTCAAGTCCAGTTTCTCTAATTTGAAAGTCAGAGGGATGCTGGAGGCGAGATCTGGCTGGGAAGCACTTGTAGTCTGAACCTGTGGCCACTGCTTACCAGCCCCAGTCCCACTGCCTGTGTCCCCAGGGGTGCCTCTGCCTCCCCACCTTCAGTTTCTGCCACTGACTCAGAGCACCCAGTCACAGCCTGGTCTCCCATGAGGCCTTTGCTTGAGATTTCCCCTTTTTTCCAGCACCTGCCCATGCCTGGTCATCCTTGAAAAGGCAAACCTCATGGCGCCTCCAAGTGGAAGGGCCCTTCTACTCCCCACGTAGAGTTACTCGCTTCTCTTTTCTGCTCTCTGTGTTGTTCCTGGCATTGTCTTGCATGACAGGCATCCATGTACCTGCCTTTTATTCCTACTAGCCCTTAGCTCTTAGAAGTCAGGGGCCAGGGATACAGTATGTGTCTGGCACCATACGGATGCCCCGTAGATGTCAGCTGAATGACTATATTACCTTTTATTTAGTTACACTATCCTATTGACAGTATGTTAGCTGTTCTGAAATTAACTTATCGTGCCATATGTCTAATTTTTAGGACTCCATCACTTAGAATCACTTACTTAAAAAAAAGAAACTTTTAAGCTGGGCCTGGTGGTGCATGCCTTTAATCCCAGCACTTGGGAGGCTGAGGCAGGAGGATCGTTACAAGTTCAAGACCAGCCTGAGCTACAAAGTGAGCGCAAGCCCGACCTGAACTGCAGAGTGAGACCTTATATATCCTTCAGAGAGAAAGAAATGCTTCCAACTGAATGAAAACAAAAGACTGTTTTATCACTTAGGAATTTATTTTACATTTTTTGAAAGAGTGTTTTTGAGTGGTACAGGCATAGCTTGTTTTTTAGAATTCTATATGACATGGCTCTTTCTGTGCTATTTTCCTTATAAAATAACTTCTCATTTTAATGCCAACTCATAGCACAATTTTTCCGAAATGTAAGCACCAGTTGGATCTCAGCCATGCATTCCCACCAGCACACAAAGGCCGGCTATAGTGACAGGCAGCCCAGGCTGGGCTTAAATTTGTAATCGGTCAGCGCCGGTCGGGGTGTGCAGCCCGGCAAGACACATACATGCCACCAGGAACCACCAGCACAGTGGTGAGCTTGTTTCAGGTGCGTGACTTCAGAGGTGGAGCAATAGGTAAAAATGTACATCCTGAAGGCCAGCGAGGTTTCCCATCTGCTTTCTGACTATCCTTTGAGAAAAGAAAAGGGCCCCGTGGTAACAGCCAGGGCATGGTTTTTAGTCCATGTCCCTCAGCGAACTGACATGTTCAAGTCACAACACTCATGGCGACAAGAAGCTGGAGGTGGTCTGCGTAAGGGGCAGCCAGAGCACGCTGCCGCCTGGGCCGCCGCGGGACAGCCACGACACGACCCGAAAAGCAGGCTAAGGGCGGCGCGCGGATGCTGAACGGAGGGACCCACGTGACCACCGTGTTCGGTGCTGCTCACGTATCCTCCTCGTTCCTGTCCTGAAGAGCCCCTCCGAGGAGGGTCATAACAGCGAATGCCTTTCAAGTACTTCATGTATATTAAATTGTTTAAGCCTTAAAACAACCTTGCGAGGTAGACACCATTATTACCCATTTTTCAGATAAGGAAATGGGTGAAAGGAGAGTTGAAGCAAATCGTCCACGGTTATCTAATTACAAGGGGCGGAGCCAGGATTTGACTGGAGGCCCTCAGGCTGCCGAGTCTGTTCTGATGACCTCGAAGGAGTGTGGGGTGTTGCGTCCTATTGCTCTCACATCCCGGCTGAGTCCTCCAGACTCTGGAAGATGAAGCCATCAGACGCCCTTTCTTGGGGCAGATCTTGGAAGACATCCACCTTTTAGATGACCAGAAAAGGCTGGACCTCAGGACGCCAACCGCTTTGCTCCCGGGGAGGCAGGCTTAGAGCTAGCCTCGACAGTAACGTGGGGACTGCTTTTCAGATCTTTTGCAAATGAGAAGAGGCCCAAACGATGAGTGAGGGGGGAGGGAAAAAAGGGAGGAAAGGGGGAGGTGAAAAGAATTAAGATGCATTTTGTATATGCACCAGCTCCCACCATAAATGTAATCATTGCGTGCTGCAGACAAGCACTAATAAATATAAAATTTGGGACAAAATAGGAAACCTCTCACAATGCCAGCTCTAACAGACTGGCCATAAGTCAAGAAAAGCAGACATTGTAAGACAAAAGTATAGTAGCTGTGCCTGACAGAACCCAGATGGCTGGGCAGACCTAAGCAGCAGACATAAGGAGTTGTGGCATGATATTGAGTTGTTGCTTAGAAAATATTTTAATATAATAGGATTTAAATTTCCCCGTTTCTTTGGATTTTTCGGTTAATATTGGAATTAAATTAAAGCATTAAGTCCACCAGCTTAGTGCAAAGCAAATTATGTCAGGTTCAGCACTGAGAGCTTCGTTATGGAATATCTATTGACTCAAGCTTATTAACTTGTAAATCCGCCAGTTTTAGATGATGATCTATTGATTATCTGCTTTTATTTGCATTTTAAATGAATAAACAAAAGGAAGCGATCATGGTTTAGTTATTATACCTTAAGAGGAAATGTACTTATATTAAGCATACTTAATTAAAAATAAAAACAACTTTTATTTTTTTTCCTCTGAGTTTGAAGTTGTGTTTCTTATTTTCATCTGGGCAGGCCAAAGATCGCTTTTGATTTTGCCCATTCATTTTTATTGTACATGTAGCCAAAACAGGAAAGAAAAATTCATTGAGGACAGAAAGTGTGCTACAAGTTTGGTATGTTGTATGTATTACTAATCGTTCTAGAATTTATTACTTTGTTTTTCTTAGCAAAGAGGCATGTGTAAGAGGAAGGTTTTCCAGAAGTCCTACAATTAATGTCAGCAGGAAGAGGAAACCTCTGAGAATCCAGATGTTTAATCAAACCAGGAATCAGCTTGGAAGGCCTGGCCCTGTCACTCATACTGGGGCCACTTTAGGCAAATGGCTGACTTTCTCTGAGTCTTGCTTTCTAACAGTTGGTATCCTTCTTGTGAGCTTTGTAAAGACCAGCAGACCCTTTTGGAAATGCCTGGCACATAGACGGCAGCTAGCAGAGCACTCTGAATCTGGGTCAGGCCAACAGGATAGCAAAAAAACCGTGGGAGAGGCCTGTTGACTCCAAAGAGCAAATGTTTGGACTCAAGATCTTAGCAAAGAAAACTGCTGAGATTAGTTAACAGCCAGAGGGTTAAAATCACCATGAAATATTTTATTTATTCTTAAATGTTATTCTCAATGTAGCATGTGTGGGGCATGAAAAGAAATGGAAAAGTGGAAAGCTTGTAGATCTTGGATTTTAGAAATTGCAACGCATAGGGACTATACGATGTACTTTCGTGAAATTGCTATGCAAACACAGAAATAGAGTACTGGAAGTCTATCTACAACTATAAGAAACCACCGCAGGGTTAGGAAGTCATAAAATACTGCACAGAATGGGTGGATGTCAAATAGCAACAGGTAAGCAGTGTGCGAGATCTATCAGAACACACCCTTACCCTATACAATGTAATATTTGAGCAAAACGAATTCAAAGCCCAAAGAATCTCATAATCAGAAGAGAACTTACTGTTAACAATTTGGGTAGATCCGGGGAAGATGGCGACCGGGTGAGCAGCAAGGGAGCGAACCTCCTTAATAAACACCACCAGCTCGAGACAGACTTGGTGAGCGTGAATGCCGGAACCTCGGCTGGGAAGTTTAAACTGGGCGTATTTCTCTGAGATGCCGGGGGAGATGTGGTAGGGCGGACCAGGCTGCCGGGGCGAGACCTGGGAAAGTCCCA
>PVLD010003461.1:36696-142385 GCA_004027595.1 Dinomys branickii | reverse complement strand
GCTCCAATGGTTACTTCTCTTTGGGAGAATGTCCCTTAAGCTGTCTGCTGAGATTTCCGCTTCTACTCCCTACCCCAAGACCTGGCCAGGGCGAATAAACAGCTCGCCACCCCAGGATTCTTGCAGATAGGCCACTCAGGTGTTCCTCCCTGGGTGGAGCTCCTTCCCCCCTCACAAAACCCGTTGGGGCGCCTAAGTAAGTCTTCCCATCTGGGATATCCCGAGGTCCTTAAAGCTGCTTTGATGTCTCTCGCTGGGTTGAGCTTCTTCCCAGTTCAAGAAAAACCGGTTAGAACGCGCACTTAACTCACCCTGTGATCGTGCAGATAGGAGTGCCGTTCAGATGTTTTTCCCTGGATGGAGATTTTCCCCGACTCAGAAATCCCGCCGGCCAGTCGCTGTTGCTCCAGTTCGCGCAGCGCTAGTTGCGGGGGTGGGGTTCTGAGCTGGATGCCGGAGCGCTTCCCGGTTTGGCACAGTTTGTCCCAGTAGCGCGTTCTCTGTCGGGTTCAGGAGCTGAAGCTGTTCTTCCCTCCGCACTCGCTCTCTCGGCTGGTCGTCTTCTTCCCGGAAGTCCTTATTTCTGTCTTCATATTGCTATATTTCATTGTTTGGGTGGTAATCCTCTGGGAGGTTCTCTCTCTGCTGCCTACCCGGTCACCATCTTCCCGGAAGTCCCGTATGTTTGGATTTTGTTTTTTGATCCATTCTCTCAGTCTGTGTCTCTTGACTGGGGAATTAAGACCAATAGTATTGACAGTTATTACTGAAAAGTATGATTATTCTTGAGATTGCATTATTTTCCTGCTGCTGATGTCCTTTTTCCCCCTTCCGCGTAACTGCTCTCTCTGTCTGGTGTATTTATTCTATTACACTTTTAAAAACTATTATTGTCTTCACTGTCTCTTCCTAGTGTATCCTTGAGAGATTTTTGGAGTGCTGGTTTAGTCATCATTAATTTCTTCAAGTGCTCTTTGTCATAGAAATACCACCCTCTCTGGGGATATAGCTCAGTGGCACAGCCCCTGAAATACCAACCCAGGCTGATTGGACATTGTGTCCTCATGCTGTTCCTTCTGGTTGTTCATAGTTTCAGTAGAGTTTTTATTATTTTGTTTATCTCATCTAGTTTTTTATTAGTACCTTCTCTAGACTTGCTGACTGTTTTGCTTATTAAGCCCATTCCCTGTTTAGTGATATCATTTTTGAGCTCACTGAATCTGCTTTTTATTTAATCTCATCTTTTATTATTTCAAATAACCCAGTATGTGTTGAGGTTGGTGGGTGTTATAGTTGAAAGACTTTGCTGCTATTATGGAAATCTCTTTAGTGTTTGTTTTTCAGTGATGTACTCCAGCTATGACTAACTATAAACCTTTTTTTCTGTTCCATGTTTCTTTTTTCTTTCTTTACTTTTTTTTTGAGATAGGGTTTTGCCATGTAGTCCAGGCTGGCCTTGAACTCATGGCAGTACTCCTGCCTCAGCCTCCTGATCTGTTCCATGTTTCAGCTACCCCTCTTAATTTGAGAGGGGAAGATGCAGTGTTAGCACCCCATTCTCATGTAGTGGACTGCAGTATTGTTAATGACACAAAGGCAATCTGGATATTGACAAACAAAAAAAAGAACAAACATATAATAGCAATCACTCTGCTACTCTGGCAATAGCAATGGAATCAATAAGATTAATACTGTGCTCACTTTGGTAGATCATGAAAGCAATCAGAGCACTGATCTGTGCTGGATGTGTGCAACAGGGTGGAGCTCAAGAAGACTGGTGGAATTAATGCCAGCATTTGCAGACCGAGTGGGCCTAGATTCTCACCACAAGGGGTGGGGTCTGCTGTCTTTCCTGGCCTGCTTTTAGTCTTCTCAGTGGATCTATGTCTAGCACAAAACTCTCTCCTTGCCTTTCTCCTGTATCTCCCTCTCACCCAGTCACTGTGGGAGGGTAACACTGGGAACCCTGAAGTGACATTGTTTGGTAGTTCTGTGATTCAGTCTTAAAAAATCAACCCCTTCCTGATATAGCTCTTGATTAAACACTCTGTGGCAATCTGGTGGGCACTGTGTTCTATTTCTTCTCCAACTTTAGCCTGCCATGTGAAAGAGTTACCTATGGAGTAAAACCCACCCTGTGTTTGCAGTTTATGATAGCCCTGGGCTTTCTTGGGGCTAGTGCTGCTGGTTTGGCCTTACGGCTCCTTCTCCCTGGAGCTCCTGACCCTGTGTCTTACCTTGTGTGTATGAGACAGGTTTCCCTCTCTGGGAGTCAGGGTGAGCTTATTAGATTGCTTCACTCTTTTCTATGTTGTGCCTCGTTTCTGCATCTTTTCTGCAGTTTCTAATTTTCCTGTCAGTGTCTTCCCAACTTCCAAAGATCTACTTTTGAAAAAATTTTCACCACGTTGTTATTTTCCAGGTTTCTGGATTCCAGGTCCCCAAAAGGCTGTGTTTTGGTGTTGGTTGCTGCTGTGCCATTTTCAGTCCTTACCGCCTAACAGCACATTTAACTGTGACTTTATTGCTGATGAGTATAGCATGTCATGATGCAGGCACTGTTTGAAAGCCTCATCTCTGACTGCATGAGATTTCTGGACATTTTATAATGTTTTATTTTATGTTATTTTACAGACAGAATGTCGCTGTGTAGTTGGGCTGGTCTTAAGCTCTGGGAGGTATTTTAGAGCTAAACTGCAACACCTGCTCTACAAATGGCCTGGGCAGAATATAAGAGATCTGCATGACATGTATCAAGGGAAGCATCACAGATGCAAAGTGAGTCTGAGCACCCCTCCCCCCCGAATCCAGCACAACTACAGCTAAAACCAGAAGTGGTGCAGTGTTGGGATCAGGTGGCTGCTGCACACGTTTCCCCTTGCAGGTCCACAGTTCCAATATCCCAAGATACTTTATACTGCAACCTATGCTGTAAAGGTGATAGCCCTCAGCATCATGAAAATTGACTGCAGTTCCCTTCATTTGGCTTACCAGGCAGCAAGAGTGAGAGAAGGCTGGTGTTCTAATGTGGATAATGTCCTTGGTTGTCGGGTTACAGGTGAAAAATCCAGGCCCACAGTGTTATCCTCATGGAAAGAAATTCCTCCTTGGTCCAGACTAGCTGGAGTGAGTTCTGAAAGTGCAGCTGTAAACATTGACCCATACGACTTCCATGATGCTGGGTAAGTGATATTTTGCCTGATAATATTTGTTTTTTGTAACTATAAGAAATTAACACCAGATAAATCCAAGCAGTAATAAACCTTAAGATTACCTGCACAGAGCAAAGTACCAAGAGCTGCACAAAATATTCAAAATTCGGATTGTTTTAAAAACTAAGAACCTGAAATGTCTAAGGCAGCTTGATTGCTGCACATATAAAGGAAGTTTCTTGGCACATGGCCCAGAAAAGTTTTTCTTATTTAATCATTTCTGCCCTCATAGTTGTGTTTCTCTGTGGCCCAGGTCGATTATTCCTTTTGTCAGTATGTGCCAAGTGGATTGCGTGAGAGGTAAAGTGCAGCAAAAATAAATTGAAGAACGGAGGTCCTTTGTGGACACTTTTTACTTTGTACTGGTTTCTGACTGAGTTCCCGAGAGCTCAGAGTCCAGACAGCAACCAGAGGAGGACTGTAGGACTTTAGAACTGAGAACCCTAACTCTGATCTTCTGCAGATGTAGAAAGAGACCCTGGGATGGAAAGGGACTCGCGTGAAGTTTCACTGCTAATTAAAGGCAGATGAGGATAAGAAAGCCCTGGTGCACCTTCTCTCCCTGCAGCCACATGTTTGAAGAGAAACAAGTGTGGTCCTGTCCCACAAAGACTTTTACTTACATTAATTCTTTGCGCTCCTGGCTCTCAACTCAGGATTTTCCTGATAAAATGAACTGACAAAGAGGGTTCAAAAATGGCAATTGGGGCCTGGGAATAGCTCAGTGGCATAAGCACCTGCCCGGCAAGCGTAAGGTCCTGAGTTTGATTCCCGGTACCCCTCCCCCCAATGCCATTTGCACTGGGGAAACATGTATAGTGGACTTCAGGGCTTTTGCCTGGAAGTGGCCCCTGCAAGGCAGGAAGTTTCTTTCCCTTTCTTGGTTCCCCCCAAACTCCAGATTCAGTCAAACTTATTTCTCCTTGGGGACTTTCAGGTTCTGCTAAATGAAACTGGTGGCTGCTGAGTGTGTGATTGACATTTGGTTATGCACAGCTTGTATTCATCTCCCTGAGAAAGGACATTGGACAAGAAAGAATTGCCAAGGGCAACCGTGGTGGCATTTCTGAGAGAGAAGCAGCATTCCCAGCAGTGGGAGGAAACACCAACCACTGACAAGCGGATGGAGAGTGGCCCGAGGCACCACTCCTAAAGGAATTAAAATATTCCTATGCAGAGAGTGTTGGATTCTTTCCCAGCCTCCCATCAGACCTGCACACTTTTTACCCACCCGCAGTTCTGATTTCCATGACACCGGAGCCAAATCTAGGCTGGAGGGAAAGACTTGTGCAGTAAAATCCAATCAGTTGCAAATGAGTTACAACATCTCAATTTCCTTAAAGGAGCAAACAACACTTTGCTGGCAGCTTTAGGCACCCAAACTAATCCTCTCATTGGAGTCCCCCAGCTAAGAAGCACAATCTTTGGTCTGCCTATAGCAAGGTCCTAAGCAATGCCCTGGGAGGCTCAGCCAGCACACAGTGACTTGGAATAGAGCTCGCCAGGCGTGTGGCCTGGTCAGGATGGGGTAACTGGCAAGCTGGCTGGAATCAGCTCTTCTGCTTCGGGCCAGTGAATATTTATGTTAGGCCAGGAGTAAAGAAAATGGATTTCCCTCACTTTGTGTCCAGTGTACTGCCTGGGCAGAGGGTAGACAAGAGAGGCAGTTGTTTTGTGTTGGTGGCGCTTGTGGTAGCTCCAGCCAAGCTGTGCACCGCGTCCCCCTTCTGCCGCAGCCCCAGCCCCACCCCACCCCCATTTCCTCTTCACAGCAGAATTCTGGCACTGAGCCTAAATATACACATGACAGAACAGAGCGTGTCAATATGTGTGGATAGATCTTCACATCCACATTTTGTTTATTTGTAGTGTTGACATCAAACCCAGGACTTTGCATACGTTAGACAAGTGTTGTACAGAGAAGCTGCATTTTCAACCCCAAATTCAAACTTCAAAAACAGAGAAGAGTCATGATGTACAGAATAGCCTTCCAAACTGAATTAAAAAAATAAACAAGCCACACTTTTGTTGAGATATAATTGATGTAAACTTCCATGGGATTCAATACATGTAGTCACCCCTGAAGTCATCACTATGATCAGGATAATGAACACATTCATTCCTCTTCTCTCCAAGGACTCTTCTCACCCCCTGTATCATTCATTCCTCTGCCCTGTTCCTTCCCTGTCCTGACCCCATCCTGACTGTCCCTAGGCAACCACCGATCTTCTCATAATAAGTCAGTGGTCATTTTCTAGAAGCTTATAGGAATGCAATCATACAATGTATACTCTTTTCTCAACTGCCTTTTTTTTTACTTACTTGCATAATTACTTTGAGATTCATTTATGTTGAGTGACCTACATTAGTTTGTATGTTTCAAAGAACTGGTCCATCTTATTTAGGTTATTGGATTTATTGGCATAAAGTTGCCTAAAATATTTCCTTATTATTTTTTAGTATCTGTAGAATTTGGAATATAGTTAGCTCTAATAGCATTTGTTGTCTCAATTTCCTCCCTAATCTGTCTGGATAAGAGTTCATTAATTTTATTATTTATTCACCAATTATATTAATCTTAAACAAACAGCTTTTGCCTTCATTGATGTTCTCTATTGTCTTTCTGTTTTCTGTTTGTTGATTTTTGCTCTGTTATCTATCGCTATTTCTTTCTGCTTTCCTTCTTTGGCTTAATTTGCTCTTTTCTATTTTAGTTTCTTGAGAAGCTAAAGGCATTGACTTGAGAACTTTCTTCCTTCTAATATAGGGAGCAGCTGCTGTGTTTCCCCACTTTTAGCTTCCAGAGGCCTTGCCTCGTAGCCTGTTCCTTTCCATTTAAAGCAAGCCACACAGCCTCATGTCAATGGGCTCACAGGAGACCTCAGAGTGGCAATTACAGTATGACAGTTCTGTTGTCCAAAAGGTGCTACATTGTACATACTAAGGTATCTGGGGATATTCAACTCGGACAACCAAAGATTCCATAGAGCAAGCCAATTACACTGAGATACAAGAAGAACTTTGAAATAAAGAGTGGAAGTATGTGAAATGGATGATGAGCGAGATCGCTCTTTCTACCCTCTTGTGAATGCTGCACAGATGCCAGATGTGACCCTCAGTTAGTGTGAAAGGAATTGTTGCTAAGGACATACCTTATGTACACCTCACCATCAGCCATTCTGCCTGGGAAAGACAAAATGCACAGGTACAGAGGGCAGAATATCCTAACCTTGGGCACAGAGCTGAGGAGATCCTTTGGGGTTTCTGTACCAGTGCCCTGTGCATACCTTGCAGGCCTGGCCATTGTGTGTCAGACTTCTCACCCTAGGGCTTTCTCTCAGCAGGTGAGAAGTACCTGAGGATTACCTGTCTCCAGCATCCAGCCATCCTCACTCAGTGACTGATGAAAGTCCTTCAGCTCCCTTTGCCCTTGGGTTTGCTAACTTCAAAACACCTACTCTAACTGGCTACTTGTGTTCCTAAGTGGGCTTAGCTACAGTTACTCATAGAAAAACTTGACTTCGTCCTACACTATTTATTCTCTGTGTTTTCTTTTCTGAATTACCACTTCTCCTTTCTTCTAGTGTTTCTTAAAATCACCCTCCCCAAACTCCTTGTACTCGAGTCCTGATCTCAAGCTCTGCAGAAAGATGAAACAGGTAAAGAGATGAGGTTAGAGATATACTGAAAACCACATTTGTCTTGTTATAACCACAAAACCAAAAAGAAAGTTGAAAATCACCTCATTTGAAGCTCTGCAGCTAAACTTTAAGGAGGTTTCTGGCAAGAAGAATAATTGTTAAACAGCCCTTTCTTAGGATAAGGTTATGAGACTATCAGTGTCCCCAAAATGCTTGCTCAGGAATGGAGAACACATGCTTTGAAAGCCCTATCAGTGAGGCTAAGAATTCAGAGATCTTCCATGGCTCCAGCCTTGTGCTTTATTTATTGGCAATGCATTTTAGACTTGCCAGGACTCCTGGGTTGCCATAGTATTTATAAACAAACCTTGTTGTCAACAGACTCTGGGATGGGATAACAATGCAAAGGAAGTTTCGGGGAGGCAGGGTGCCCTTGCTGGGAAGACTTGGAAAATGACATCTTGAAAAGGTCACTGGATACAGAGCGATGGAACTGCCTCCCTTGCTGACTGGGCTCAGCCTTGCGAATCATACCACTTCTCCCTTCCTCTTCCAGGATCTCTCTTTCCTCCCTAAAGAGGAGGAAGATGCTAAAACCATATGAGGGAATTTCACAGGTACCATAGACGGTGTGGTTAGTCAGACTCTCCTTTCCCGGTTTCTGAGGGAGAAAAGTGAAGCAGGGTCATTTCACATTGCTTCAGCTGCCCTGGCCAAAGCTGCTGAGTAGCTCAGAACTGCCTGCCGTTTGGTCTCCGTGGAATGGTGCTTATTCCACCAAAGCTTGCTGAATATGTACAAAACGCTAATCTCTGTGCCAGGGGCTAGGGAACATAACCATGAGTAAGGTGCAACGCTGGTCCTCAAGAGACCACTGTCCAATGGCGGTGGGGTGAGGTAGACTACAGGGCAATAAAGACAACAATAGTGATTGTAGTAGTTGTTTTGTTTTGTTTTGAGACGGGGTCCCAGGCTGGGCTCAAACTCACAGCAGTTCTCCTGGCTCATGCTCCCAAGTTCTGAGATTATAGGCATTCACCACCCTGCAATAGCAGTTGTACTAGGGACATTGGTGAACAGAGGGGAGTGCTTAACTTGGGGGCAGGATGAGTTCTTTTTGAAGGGTGGGAGGGACTAGTGCTCATAGAATTTATTGAGCATTTACTATGTGTAAACTCCACTCTAAGCACATACCTGTATTAACTAGTATGAAGGCTTACACAGTTACCCCTAGATGACTAGAGGAGAGAAGCAAACTAACGTCTTTAGGTTGATCCATGATTCAACATCCTGGAGTACACAGTATCAATGACTGTGTAGTACTGTAGGGAACTATGTTTAGTAATGATCTGTATCATTAGTGATCTTCAGATGCTCGCATAGAGTATGGACAAGAGACCAAGGCACGAGATCAGGAGCCAGCATTTCCCAGAAATCCTGCAGTTCCCATAAATAAAATGATCACAAATTTCCTGGTTCAAGTAACTGTGCTTCTAGAGACCAGTGAGAGCACTTTCTCTCCTTCCACAGATGGTGGCTATATTTCAGGGCACAACCAGGGGTCTATGCATTAAAATGCAAATAAGACAAAATCCTGATAGTGTCGTGAAGTATAATTTTTAGTCCATTAAAAATTCCAGAACCAAATTACTATCTTGAACTTAAAAAAGGAGAGATTTGACAGTTTGGGAGAAGATCCCCCCCAACATAATTTTTATACTACATAGAGCCAGAAGGATGTTGTTTTGAAAAAGAGAATATGCCTGGAGAAAGTGAGCATATATCTCGAACTCAGAATGATTTCCTGGGAATTGGAAATGGGGTGCACTAAGCAGGAAGAATTTGGATTAAAATGAGCAAAAGCAAGAGACAAACATGGTCTGTCTGTGTGTAGGTGCTATAGAACGTAATTGAGGAGGGTTTGATAGTAAAAAGGCCCTGGGCCAGGGTGTGAAAGGACTTCTTGTCCCAGGACCAAAGTGGAGCTAAAGGCATGACCTCAGCCTTGGCTGGATATAGGGAAGTCAGGTGTGCTGGCCAGAGGGCCATTAGCCTTGAGGGTCAGGCCTCTGGGGCCTGTAGTGGGGCCTGTGGCCTGGCAGGAGGAGAGAAGATGGGGAGTGGCTAGGTGATCCTATGTAAATGCTGTAAACTGAAGCCAGGCTACTGAGTCAGGCACCACAGAACTCAGCTGTCCTCACTGTGGGTTTTCCCATCCAGTGGCAGTGTCCCACTGGGACCTCGTACCGACAGTGTATTGGGTCTAAAGAAGGACAGATCCAGAGAAGAAGGAAGATGAGAAATTGCTCATGCTCATCAACATGCTCATCAGTGGAGGATCCCTTTTTACCATCTTCCTTTCCTCCAGTCATTAAGAAAAATATAAAGGAATATGTTTCAACTATTCCTACTTATGTCAGCTGTTACTGTCAACCACTAATTCTGGAAGTACTTGTGATTGCTAATTTCTAAGCCTTCTGAGATTTTCTTGCTGCAAGTCAAATTGCCTTAGGTACTTGTATGAGTCGGACCCCTTGACTATGCCATGTCATGGTGAACGGCATAAAAGAGGAAAAGATCACACGGGGACACAGGATGCAAGAGAGCAGAGAGGAGCCTGCTGCCCTTTCATAATAACTCACTCTCTTGGGAACAAAGTGGGGTCCACTGAGAATTGCATTAGTACCTCGACAGGGGCGATGTCCCCAGTGACCCAATCACCTTCCACTAGGCTTCACCCCTGAAAGTGTCCATGGCATCTCTCAACATTGCCACACTAAGGACCATGCTTCCTGCATGTAAACCCTTGGGGGCCACTCAAACAATACCCAGACCATAATAGAATATATTCATGTGTTTCTGTCTTCTTTATTTTTGCTCATGATGACTTCTTTCACAACAAGAAAACTTTGAGATTTGTGACTTAAGATAACAGCCTCATTAGTAGCATTTTTAGCGGTGTTCTGAGAGAGGACAGAAGTAGATGGCTGCGTCCAATCTGCGAATACTAGCAGAAGTCACCGTCCTCTGCTTTTGGTTGGTGGTCACGATAAGTTACTTGTAAGAGGCAGTACAGGTAAGATGTAAGTATGGTTGGAGTCTCATTCGTCAGTCTGTCTGTCTGTCCACTGGCATCTTAGGATGGTCCAGTTCCCCATGCTCAGGAACTCGTGGAAGTACAACACTGTTAGCTGATCTTGGTTTCTGCAGAGATATTAAAGCAGATGGAGGGCAGGAAGGCAGAGAACTTTACAATTTGATCTTTGTGGGGACAATGGTGAATTCACCAGGCCTTCTTATACTTTGGAGCAAGGTTTTCTCCACTGCTTTTTTGGACCCATAATGTAGAATTCATATCATCAAAGGGACATGGCGTAGGTCCTCCAGGGGGCAAAGCAATCCATTGGACATTCCCCTAGTTGAGGGCAGTAGCTCAGTGTAGGGGCCCAACTATGAACTTGTATGTGACCAAGGGCCAACAAAGAGGAAGCAAAAAGAGACACAGAATAGGTTAAAATATGGGGGACCTTGGCCTCCTGTCTCCCTTCAACAAAGAGCCGCAAGGGGCTAATGTACCCTGAGTTATTCTCTCAGAGTGGGCACAAAGAGTAAAATAGGATTCATCCGTCTCCCACCATCCATGGAGCATATCTAAGTAAGCAACAGGATCCAGCTGTATTTATTAATTTTCCCTGCAGTGTGTCAGCATGCACTTATGCTGCTTTTCTCTCTAAAGCTCACAGAAAAGGCCAGCTGGGCTTAATCTTCCTATCTGGTTTCCCACGGCTCAACAAGAACCTCCTACCTATATTAGTAAGCTGAACCTCTGTTACCCCTTAGGGAGATGCTAAGGAAAGGAAGTAGTATTTTTTTTCCTTTTTTAAAAATTTAATTTAATTTTATTAGCTCATGTGCATAGTACATAATGTTTACATTCCTAGTGGAAAGTTGGTACATATATCTAACACAGCTTAATTCCTTTTCATCACCTTCTCTCCCCTCTCTCCCTCCTCCAGCCATCTCTTGATCTCCTCTCTTTTTGTTCATGTTTTCAGTGCATAATGTTAACATTCCTTTTGTAGAGTTGGTACAAGTACATGACACACCCCAAGTCCCTTTTACGCATCCCCCGTCTCTTCCCTTCCTCCCACCTCTCTCCACTTCTTGATCCCCTACCCCTTTGAGAAAGATCTATTTCCTATTATTTACCTATTATGGTTGATACATTGTGTCAACTTGAGGAGCCTAGAGGTTTGACTAAATAACTCAGCAGTTCCACACCCTGAGGTGGAAACGGCAAGCCCTTATGGCTGTAGGATGTTCACTGTGTCAATCTGAAAGTTTAGAAGGTCAACTAAGTGATTCAGCAGGAGGTTAGTGACCTTACTTTGTCCAAGTTCTCAGCTTGTGGAAGACGAGGGCAGAGATGTTGTGGGCATGGGTGGATAGTCGGCACACAATATAAGGGAGGAAAAGGGGCTTGTTTCCCCCTTTGGCTCTCGTTGTTTTTGCTGTCTTTTGCTGCTTTGAACTGTTGCCCCTGTGCCACACCACCCTGCCTTGGAACCAGCTGATTATGGACTGAAACCTTCACAAACTGTGAGCTAAATGTCTTTTCCTTCCTTTATTTTGGGTGTCAGGTGTTTTGTTTCAGCAATGCGAGAACAGTAATGAAGACACTATCTTTTATTTTCACCCTGGGTTTCCTGTGTAAAAGAAACCATGTGATACTTGGGCTTGTGCATCTGATTTATTTGCTAGTCTCAAGATGCATCAGTTTTCCTACATATGACTCCAGTTTATCTTTATGGCAGAGTAATACTCCGTTGTGTATAAATACCACATTTTGTTTATCCCTTCATTTGTTGAAGATAAGATTTAGTCTGTGTTATGGTTTGTGTCTAGATGTCCCCCCATAGCCTCATGCAGTTATGGGGCAGACTTATAGAATTTTTTGATTGATTCATGGTCCAGTGCTGGGATGATGGGTGTCAGTGCTACACCTGCCTTGGAGCAGGTAGCCTGCATACGGTGTAAGGCAGGGAAACAGGCTTGCTCCTGCTCCTCCCTTTTGCCTCTTGTTGCTTTTGCTGTTTCCTGCCATCGTGAACTGTTACACTCTGCCATGCCATGCTGCCTTGGAGCCAGCCGAGTATGGACTGAAACCTCCACAAACTTTGAGCTAAATAAAGCTTTCCTTCTTTAATTTTGGGCATCAGTATTTTGTCTCAGCAACAAGAGAAAAGTAAGCAAGGCAGCCTGCTTCCAAGATTTAGCTCTTATGAATTGTGCTGCCTTAAATATGGATATACGTGTACCACTGTAACATAATGTCTTTACCTTTTTCTGAGAAGATACCTAAAAAAGGAATAGCTGGGTCAGATGGAAGTTTTATTTTCATTTTTTAAAGGAATATTCACACTGATTTCCAGAGTGGTAGTACTTGCTTACATTCTCAACAGTGTGGAAGGTTTTTATTTCCTCTGCAGCCACTCCTGCATTTATTATTTAATTTCTTGATGATGGCCATTCTTTCCTGAGTAAGGTGGAAACTTAGTGTTGTTTTAATTTGCATTTCTTTAATGGTCAGAGTATTTTTGTATGTATTTATTGACTATGTTCTTCTTCAGTGAAGTGTTCATTAATTTCTGTTGCCCATTTTTTGATTTTTTTAATTGGGGGGGTCTATTTTTTGAGTTCTTCATATAGTCTAGAGTTGCATTTAGGACTCACTAGCAAAATTGTTTTCCCATTCAGTAAGTTTCCTTTTAACTCTGTTCATTGTTTCTTTTGCTGTGCAGAAGTTTTTAAATTTGATATGATTCCATTTATTGATTTCCTGTGCAACTGGGCTTCTGCTCAAAAAGTTCTTGCCTATGCTTATGACTTTTGCCTGTCTTGCTGGGCATGTTAAGTGTTTCTGTTTTGACATTTAGTTCTTTGATCCCTTCTGATTTTAATTTAATACTTGGTAAGAGATATGGGTCTAGATTTAATCTGCATACATATAGCCAGGTTTCCCAACACATTTATTAAAAAGACCGTCTTTCCTCCAGTGTGTATTTCTGGTCTTTTTGTCAAAGATCAAATAGTTCAATGTACTTGGGGTTGTTTCTGCATCTTTTATTCTGTTCCACTGATCCCCATGTCTGTTTTTATGCCAGTACCTTGCTGCTTTTATGACAGTAACTTTGTAATATAACTTCAGGTCCAGGATGATGGTGCCTCTCACATACACTTCTTACCAAGGATTGCTTTGATCTATTCTAGATCTCTTGCAGTTCCATATGAATTTCAGAATTATTTTCTCCATTTCTGTGAAGAATGCTGTTGGAATTTTGAGTGGGAGTGCATTAAATCTGTATATCAAATTTTTTTTGTCTTTTTGAGACAGGGTCTCAGTATGCAGTTCAAGCTGGCCTTGAGCTCACTTTGTAGTCTTGGCTGACCTTGAACTCACAACAATCCTCCTGTCCCAGTCCCCTGAGTGCTGGGATTAAAGACATGCGCCACCATGCCTAGCTGTATATCAGTTTTGGACATATGGCCATTTTGACTCTATAGACATATGGCCATATCTGAATCTCTGCAACTCTATTGGTTCTGTCTATCCAAGAACAAGGGATATAATTCCACTTTCTGATGTCCTCTTCAATTTCCTTTTTCAGAGTACCATAGTTTTTTTTTTAGAGATCTTCTTCTTCCTAGTTAGGTTAATTCCTAAGTATTGAATGTTTCTTGGTACTATTATGAAAGGTACATTTTCTAGTATCTTTCTCAGTGGTTTCATTACTAGCGTGCAGGAACACTACTGATTTTTGTAGTGTTTAAGTCCACCTGACATTGGACACTGTCCTGACAACTGGACATTGCTTTTCTCTAACCACTTTTAAGAGTCTGACTTTGTGTTTGGCTTCCTGAATTTTGACTATGATGAGCTGTGGAGAGGTTCCTTTCTGATCATGGCTGCTCGAGGTTCAATATGCCTTACTGAGTTGTTAAGTTTTTGTCTTATTTGGAAAGTTTTGAGCTATTATTTTAGTCAACAGTTGATTTTTACTGGGTTAATAATATCCTTTAGTTATTGTGGGCTGACCAGGTCCACAGTCTCCCAAACAAGTGTATGGTGAAGGCTAAATAAAAGAGGTGAATGGAATGGTTTCAGGGCTCCAGGAGGATCAGATCCCTCTCACAGAATCTGAGATTCTCTCAGGACCAAGACGACAACTTTCTCTGGGTGGACCATGTTTATTTAGTTATCAGCAGAAGGAAGGGGACCACTAAAGGACTTCTCCAGGTAAGGTATTAAGTTATCCACCCAGGAGTGAGATGCATGAAGCTACAGCCTTTATGTAGTTGAGGTTGGATCGAGGTGTCCTTGACTATGACTTTGTCTTAGGCTTTGAGGCTTCACGGCTTCGCCCGCCATTACAAGCCTCAGTAGGGATCAATTACTCACAGAGGTTCACTTACTACGAGTCTACCACCTGTTTCCAGACAAGTGGCCTAGGCCTTGGACAGAGTCACAAGTAAAGATGAAAAGCTAATTGGTTAATTTAAGTCCTGCTCAGAGTGGCTTCTTAGTAATCTCCATCAGATTTTGTATCCTGCTACATTACTGAATTTGGTTATTAATTCTGAGATCTTTTGTGGATTTTTTGAGCTCTTCTGTGCAAATAATAACCTGATTTCTTCCTTTCCTATACATATCACTTGTATCTCTTTTAATCACCTAACTGCTCTTGCTATTATTTTGAGTACTATGGTGAGTAAGAGTGATGATCATAAATAGCCTTCTCTTATTCCTAGCTTTAGAGGAAAACTTTGAACTTTTCCACATTTTATATGATGTTGGCAGCAGGTTTTGTCATAAATGGCATTCATCAGATTGAAATAAAGCCTTTTGATACCTTCAGGGTTTTTTGTCATGAAAGAATGTTGGATTTTGTCAAGGGCTTTTTCTGCACCTATTGTGATGATTATGTAATTTTTGTCCTTGCTTTTGTTTATGCGGTGTTATGGTTGATACATTGTGTCAACTTGGGAAATCTAGAGGTTTAGCTGAGTGACTCAGGAGGAAGCTGGGGTGCTTACTTTGTGAACATCCTGAGCCTGTGGAAGAGGAGGACATGGAGATTGTGTGAGAGGTTCATGACCCCTGGGTGGGGGTAGGCTGTTTACAATGTATTGCTGTGCTCTGCTGCCCTAAACAGTTTGCCCTCTGCCTTGAGCCACTTTGCCTCTAAACCAGCCAAGTATGGACTAAAACCTCCACAAACTGTAAGCTAAATAAACCTTTCCTTTCTTCATTTGGGTGTTGGGTATTTTGTCTCAGCAACAAGAGTAAAGTAACCAAGACATGCGGTATATTACTTTTATTTATTTGTGTATGTTGACTCGTCCTTGAATCCTTGCAGTGAAGCCTAATTGGTTATGATGTATGCTCTTTCTGATGCCTCACTGCATTCTGTTTGCCAGCATCTTGTTAAAGATTTTTGCATCTATTCATTAAAGAGATTGGTCTATAGTTCTCTTATTAGTGTGCAGAAGCACTACTGATTTTTGTGTGTTGATTTTTATTGGGTTAATAATATCTTTCAGTGATCATGGGTTGACCAGGTCCACAATCTCCCAAACAAGTGTATGGATTGCCCTATAGTTCTCTTTGTGTTGGTCTATGGCCTTGAACTTGCAGTAATCCTCCTGTGTCAGCCTCCCAAGTGCTGGGATAATAGGTGTGTGCCACCACACCCAGCTCCCTAAAATTTTCGTAGAATTCATCAGTAAGCCAGTCTGGAACTATGCTTTTTTAGTTGGCAGGTTATTTACTGCTGCTTCTATTTAATTGCTTGTTATTGGGTGATTTAGGGTTTTAAAATTTTGGTTCAATTTTGGCAACTCATATACATCTAAAAAAATCTTCCATTTATTTTGAATTCTCCAATTAATTCACACATAGGTTTGCAAAGCAGTTGTTTATAATTTTTTAAAAAATTTCGGCAGGGGCTGGGGATATAGCACAGTGGAATAAGCGCTTGCCTAGCAAGCGCAGGGTCCTGAGTTCGATCCCCAGTACTGCAAAAAAAAATAAAAAAAAAAATTTCGGAAGTGTCCACTGTGATTTCACCTTTTTAATTGCTAATTTCATTGATTTGGGTCTTTTCTCACTTTTTTGTTGTTGTTAGATTGGCTAAGGGTTTATCTATCTTGTTTATTTTTTCAAATTACTAGCTCTTAGATTCATTTGTTCTTTGTATTTTTTTCTTGGTCTCAATTTTATTGATTTCTGTTCTGATATCTGTAACTCCCTTCCTTGTACTAGATTTGGGTTAGGAGTGTTCTTGATTTTTTAGGACCTTGAGGTGTATCATTAATTTATTTATTTGGGAGCCCTCTGTTTTGTAAATTCATAGCTATAAACTTCCTTCTTATGACTGCTTTCATCATGTCCCATAAATTGTGGTGTGTTGTACTGGTACTTAATCATTTAGTTCTAGAAAGTATTTTACTTCTTCCTTGATTTCTTCTGTAACTCATTGTTTAGTTAGGAGTATGTTGTTGCCGAGCATACAAGCACACACTTGTAATCCCAGCATTAGGGAGGCAGAGGCAGGAAAATCATTGTGAATTCGAGGCCAGCTTGGGTTACAAAGTGAGTTCGAGATCAGCCTGAACTTATGAAAGAAAATTAATTAGAATTACAGCAGACTGTTCAACATAAATCTTGAAGGACAAGAGAGCTTGGAGTGAAGTGTTTCAAACCTAAAAGAACTATTTCCAACCTAGGCTTGCATATACTGCAAAACTATGTTCCAAAATTTATGGAGAAATAAGATATTTTCATGATACAGAGCACCTAAAGAAATTCCTGAGCCTGTAACCTCAGCACTCGAGAGATTGAGGCAGGAGGATTACTGTCAGTTTGAGGCCAACCTGGGCTACAAAATGAGTTTGTCCCGACAACTGGACATTGCTTTTCTCTAACCACTTTTAAGGTTCTGACTTTGTGTTTGACTTCCTGAATTTTGACTGTGATGAGGTATGGAGAGGTTCTTTTCTGATCATGGCTATTTGAGGTTCAATATGCCTCATTTATCTATTTGTTAAGTTTTAATATCTTTTTTGGAAAGTTTTGAGCTATTATTTCTGTCAAAAGATTTTTAATGCCATTTGTGCTATCTTCTATTTTCTCACTAATTCCAGTTAATCTTAAATTAGTCTTCTGTGCATTATTTAGGAGATGTTGGATCCATTTTTCATGTTGCCTTGTCATTTTTAAGGTATCTTTCATTAATTGGTCACTGGCAACAGCCCTGTCTTCTACTTCTGAGACTTTGTCCGCCCAGTGGTCACTTCTGCTGCCCATACTTTCAATAGAATGTTTAATCTCCTGCATTTCTATTTGAAGCCCTTTTATGAACCCTAATTCTTTTCTGTATTAGTCATACATGTTTTGCATCATTTTATTTAGCTCTTCTACCTTTTTATTAGTATGCTTTCAACTCACTGATGATTTTGTTTAATTGTCCCAATAACTTATTTCTTATATTTCTGTGAGCTTGCCAACTGCCTTATTGAACTGTTTTGGTATCTTCTTGGATACTGCTTTAAATAATTCAGGTGTAAGGCATTTGGCTTCCTCCCACTCATTGCCCCATGAATCAGCTTTGGGAAAGTTGGGAGTTTTGGGAGGTATTATGTCAGCCTGTCTTCTCATGTTTCTGTTTTTGTTTGTGTTATGTTGAGGCTTGTGAGTTTATTGTAATGGAAAATTTTGTTTCTAGTATGGAGACCTCTGTAGTTAATATGTACTTTTCAGTGGTTTCCTCTGGGCATAGCTAACTATTGGTCTTTACCTCTGTTCCAAAATCCAAACATCTCCATTTACTTGAGATGGGAGTTTGCAGCGTATTTGGCCCAGTACCAAGTTCTCCTGAAAGGGGCCACACTATTGTCAATGTCCCCTAGGTAATCTAGATATTAAAATCTCAAGAAAAACAATTAATAGTAATGGCCATAACACTTTTTCTGTAGTAATAAAATCAACATCAATTATAGCATTAAATACAATGTGCAAATTGATAAACTGTAAGGATCAGTAAAGTATCACCTTTATCTACAGAAAAGAGAGCTATAATTATAGATCTAAGGCAGACCAAATATTGACCTACAGTAACACCCACTTTTTTTAAGTGGAACTTTACCTCTGCTAACAGTAGCACAGTATTCAAAAGCAATAGTGTAAAGTTAACTATTTATCTAGAGATTCATAAAGTTTAATAGTTGTACTACTAAAGATAGACAGATGGGAACTGGAGAATGACAAAAGCAATGTGTGAAAAGTAACCAATGGGATTACTGAGAAGGAGAGAAAAGAAAAATGTGGGTCCTATTAAGGAGCAAAAGAAAATTAATAGTGACAGAGAAGAATTGCTGGAAAGAGCACACAAACAAGAAGAAAAAAGATGAACAGCAAAAACAAGAGAAGGAAGAAAAACAAAGAGAAGGGAAAAATTTAAGGCTAAAGAAAGAAACTAAGAGAAGAAATATGGAAGAAAAACTCAATGAAGTTAAGAAATAAATGCACAACAGAAATTCTTTTAAAATATTAAATCAAAGAAAAAATTCATGTATTAGTGAATGCAATCTTGGACTCCAGCCAGTCGTGGTTTTCTGTGCTGGCTTCAGGGCCTATGAATCTTTGAGGCTCCCTCCTTGTGCTAGAGGACCCTCTGCATGATTACTGCTCAAGCCAAGGCATGTCCTTGCTCCCACTGGAATGGAATGTGATCAGCCCTCTGTTCTCTGCTGGATGGAGGCTGCAAGGCAGGAGTTCAAGTGGTCTATTGGGCTTAATGGCAACAGTTCTGGGGTCTGGTTCCTCCCTTCTCTCCCTGGGTGTTGTCCTTGCTCAGCATTGAACGCTTTGGTTAGTATTTGCCTCTGCTGCCCCAGGCTGTGTCCCTGATGGTGGGTGCTGCTCCTCTGGCATGGGTCCGCTCTCTCACAGGGGGCAGGGCACTGTTTCCCCTAGGACTGACTGATGTTCTCACGGGGGTGGGATATTGCTTCTCCATGCAGATCCACTCTTTCGCAGGTAGCATCTTGTTAGTTAGTACATTGGAGAGGGTAGATATTCTTATTTCTCTACTGTCAGGAACTTAAAAGGAAGAAAATTCCTGTGTCGGGCATTTTTTTTTTTACAGTGATGCAAAGCTATTATACCTTCATATTTTCTGTAGTTGGCGGATCCTTGTTTGGGGACACAAACATACTCAGGTAAGGTTTATATCATATGCTTTGAGAGGACCCTATCCTTAGAAAAGGGTTTGCCAGTCCTGTGGGGATTTTGCATGCTTCATCTAATTTAGTTATCTTAGTGGAGGGTTGTGAAGTTGATTGTTTTGTCACTTTGTGAATGATGAACCTGAGGGGGAGAGAGGCTCAGTAACATTGTCCCATCTCTCTTGTGGGTATGCACAGGGAGCTCTTTGTCCCTTATCCCACTACAGCAAACAGACATATGCAAGGGAACTAAAGGAACATTTGCCCAAGGCATTCGGGTAGCATTCATAGGGTCTCATCTGAGTGAAAAGCCAGTGAGAGCCTAGAGAAAAGAGGAAACAGTGTAACGCTAATGTGCTTTGTTCTCCCCCGCTGCTGCTGATAGCCCTTGGTGGGATGTTTCCTTTGAAGTCTCCCACCTCACTGCCTCCCAGGATGAACATGACCTAAGCCAGCTCATGCTCTGTCAAGGCCAGAGCAAGGCCACGGTTCACAGCCCAGGACTGAGGCAGAGAGGAGTCAGGGCCACATGACACATTTTCCTTTGTGCACAGTCTGCTGGCCTTTGGGGGACCAATCCTTGACGTCATCAGCTGCAGAAAGTGTGGCCAAGTGGACGTACCCACCCAGACCATAGCAACTGTGACATAATAGCCTCTGATATTTCACAGCTTCGCAGATGCTCCCAGAGCTGGCAAGACTTGCAGTGCACTTCTTCTGCCCATGGCTCCCCACTACAGCCCGCATCAAACATAAACAAGTACGACTGAAGGAGGATGCTAAGGAAGACTATGGATGAAGGCCTGAGGCAGGGACAAGTAGACAGTTAAGCCTGGCACGATCAAGCCTGGGTCACTCTGGGCCCTGCCTTGTACTCTTATTCACACAGGACAATTACCACCACCTCAGCCAGGGGGGTCCTGGGAGAGAAGCAATGGGTTCAGAGAAGAGGGAGCAACAGGGGCTTTAATGCCCTTTCCCAGGCTAGTGTCTGGCATCTGCGATTTATTTGCTGGTGTCATCGAAAAGAAGACAAAAGTAGGGGGGGAAGCATGAGTCACCATCATGGAGTGCTCTGACAGTGGCCTGTGTTTCTTTGGCTGCCAACTCACTCAGACGCAGAGATGGCATGGGGGTGCTGGCAGGAGACTTCTCCTTCCCACACACTGGGAAATAATCCCAAACACTTGGAGCAAGATGTGCAGCTGAGGTTTGGCGAGGTAATGGGGGTGGGAGAAGCAGCAGTAGGGAACAGGGCAATGAGAGAATGTAGTCAGAAGGAGAAAGTACGTGTGTTCCAACATCTCCCATTAGTGAGATCATAGGAACTGGAGTGAGCACAGGAAAGGGAGAATAAAGGTGGAGGGAAGAAGGGTGTGAGGGGAAAAAATCCACAGTAAGGAAACAAATCCTGAAGAAAAAGGAAGGCAGGGATGTGTTGCACCTTTTGGGTACACACACACACACACACACACACACACACACTGCTCCTTGCCAGTTCCTAGATACATATTAGGCAATTTAAGTTTTAATTTTTTATATTAATAATCTTATTTTAAAATATAACTAGCATTAAACTCTATTTTAGATACACTGATCCCTTCTCTTTAGCCTCGTTGATGTTTTTGTACTATATTCATACATAAATCGATGTTTGTTTTCCCATAGCTGCTCTCTTGGCTTCTAATCGAACATAACCTTCTATTTTTTTTTCTTTTTTTGTACTGGAAACTGAACGCAGGACTTTGTGCTTGCCAGGCAGGCGCTTGTGCCGCTGAGCTATATCCCCAGCCCCAAACAAAACCTTTAATGGTGGAGACACTCTGTTTCATTTATTTCCAACTTCCAACCCTAAAGGCTCATGCGTATTTCTCTTGTGTACACTTAGTGTTCCATAAATGTGTAATTGGCGATATCCTCAAAGGAAGGAACGATTTATTGCTGAGACAAAATACCCAACACCCAAAGTTAAAAGGCGAAAGGTTTATTTAGCTCACAGTTTATAGAGCTTTCAGTCCATAACCAGCTGGCTCCAATGCAGGGTGGCTCATGGCAGAGAAATAACCATTCATGGTGGCAGAAAAAAGCAAAAGCAACAAATGGAGAGACAAGTGAGTTGGTTGTGGGGCTTATTTTGCAAGGGGAACAATATAATACAGAATGCATACTTTATATGATTATTTATAATAGTCACCCAAAGAATGATATACAAAAGAGTGCAGGAAATCCCTCCAAACACTAAGACCAAGGAATCTAGCTGAAGGCCTGGATTCTACAACAATGTCCTACATGAGTCCAGCTGAATACCTAGAGCCCATAACAATGCCTCCCATGAATCCAACTGGAGGCCCAGAGCCCATGACAACATTTCATGAACGTCTGTTTCACGGATCTGTGCTGGAAAGGCCCAAAGGTCAGTGGTGGAATCTAGAAAGTCTGTACCAGCAGGATGAAGGATCTGTGCCAGCAGGCTGAGGGATCTGCGCTGGAGCCAGGAAGTGATGCTAAGAAGAACCAGAGCTCCCCTGAAAGGTACCACAACCATCCTCAGTAACAGTGAGGTTCAGAGCTCCTCCTATGATCAAGATGGCTGAGTTTCCATCAGGGAAGCCAATGCAGCAAGCTTCTCTTGGAGACCAGCAACACATCATCCTCCCTCTAGAGCCAGAAAGTGATGCTCAAAGTGAGGACCGGAGCTTCCCCAAAGTGGACCAAAGCCATTCTCAGTGCCAACAAGGTCCCGAGTTCCTTGGAGGATGAGAACAACCAAGTTCATTAGGAAGGCCAGCATGACGATCTCCTCCAAAACAACCAACAGCTTCCACCAGCTCCAACAGCCTTTCTCCACTCCCAACAGCCATAACTTATCCTTCTCCAGTTCTGCCTCTTATGCTCTGGACAACAATCCCCAGGTGGGCTCCCACACCCAGCACCACGCTTACTCAGTTAAGCTGGGGGTTATAAGTTGAGCATCAGTTATCAATCCACTACAATAAGCTTCTTTCTGTCCCTTATATTCTATACACATTACCTGCCCTAGGTTGGATGTAGCACTCACACCATTAACCCTAGCCAGAACTATGCCAGACCAATCAGTGGATTGATCTACCAATCAGTCACACACCCTTAGTCCTACCATCACACACTCTAGATTCAGCTACCTTTGATGAAGTCCTATGACCTCAAGAGGCTTTGGAGGGTACACATAGATGCAAACCATAACAGATTCCACGGTTTTCTGGGGCAGTATCAAAGCGGTAGGACTTGCCATAGGCTTGGCAGCAGTTCTGCCTGTGTGAGCCTTGCCTTAGCGCCCAGAATGTTCAGCCTGCATTAGTCACCTTGTCCTTCAAGTGTCCGTTTCTCTCCTGTCATCTTCGACTTCTCTGGTCTGGCCTGCTGCAGCTTGTGACTCTGCAGTGGGACTGCTTTTGGCATCTGCTTTCCAGACCCATGTTCTAAGTGACAGTGTGTTCTGACGCATAAGTCCTGGTACTTCTGCTAGTCTAACTTACTTGGATGTGGCCCAGCGAGGGCTTCTGTAACCATGAACTCTGAGCCAAGGAATGTCATGTTCTAACAAAGATCATGTGAAACAAGAATACTCAACTACATGCTTTGAAGAGATTTTCACAAAATTCCGTGGGTCTTTTGAGCTTGTCATCTTTTTTCCCACCATCCCCACCCATGTTGATTAATGAGATTCTCCATCCCCTCAGAACCACATTTCAGTCTTCTGATCCAAGGGAAAGAGAAGACACACCTGACTACCGTCACACCTATTTGGAGTTACATCCCAAAGAATTTCTAAGGAAACCTAACACGAAGATAAATGAAGGAAGATTCTTAAGGATTCACTGCTGGAAATATTTAAGATTTTGGCACAAATACTAACCCAAGAGAGAACACCCAAGGACTGGAGCTTAATGCAGTGGGGTAAGGATAGGCTGGGGTATTCAGGGTTTACAAACCTGGAGAGCCAGAGGTTCTTGCTTCCTGAGTGTGGTATATATCACCACAGCTTTACTGTATCACATTTCTTCCAGGCTTTGGAGTAATTAAGAATTTCTCAAGGACAAAAGAGCAAACTCCCTCACTTCCACTCCAGAAGATTCTGAGTAGAGTTGAAATGCACCTAGGAATCTGTTGCCAAGGATCTCAAGATGGTGCAGTGAGAAATCCAGCACTCACCAATCCACAAATCTGGTCCTCAGTGGCTTTCATCACCCTTACAACCACCATCTCCAGTGTCAGCATCACAAGTACCATGGCTGCTGCCACCAGAAGAGTAACTGTCTGGGAAATGTTGCTGTCAAGGTCAACTCTCAACAATATCAACACATGGTTCACTAAACCACATAGGTTTGCTAAGAAACCTGTACAGTGCATGGCTTTTGAGTACCTCAGATTGAGTATTGATGTGATGCAGCTAAAATTTACATTTCATTTCATTTAATTAATTTGAATTTATTACTATGAATACAGTGTCTAGTGTATTGGACAGGGTGGGACCAAAGATAGAGAAAGACATTGATCTGCAGAGCATCTGCTTACAAATCAAGTCACTTGCAGTCAGTGCCGTTGGAAAATACCAAATCTAAGAGTTGAGAGATCTGGACACTTACCTAGGAAAGCTTGGACAATATACAAGAATTGACTACTGCTCCCACTGCTCCTGTAGTACTGGCCTCAACAATTACCAAGCTACTTCCACACATTTAGGACCCTATTGTGGGGAAGGATATGCTGCTTGCTAGGATGGAATATTATGCCACTGAGAATGGGAAAATTTGGGAGTGTTAAAGAAATCATTGCTCAGAGAGGCAATAGCTGGGTTATCAAACCAGATTCCAGAAATTTGATATGGTGCTCTATTGGAGAATCTGAAACTGAAGCCAGCTCTCCTGAGAGCTTGAGTACTTGAAATTGAACTTGCTTTCTTCTGTGTAATCTTGGGCAAATTAGTCAGAATCTCTAAATTTTAGTCTGTTTATCCGTACAATGGAGATGATAATACAGTTCCAACTTAATTAAGTAGTAAAGAGTCAGCAGTTCTCAAACTCTTTGGCCATCTGACCCTCTTACAGTCTTAAAAGTTAATGAGAAGGTGGTACATGTACATTGTGTACTGCAAACATACTAATAAAAATAAAACTTTAAAAAGAGTTATTGAGAACTCCTCAAAAGCACTTTTGTTTTTGTAGATTAAATACATGAATGTCTAACATTTTAGAAACCTGAAATATTTATTTTGTTACAATAATAATCCATTTACACATTAATATAAAGAACATATTTTTGTGAACTACTATATTTTCAAAATGAAAAATAATTAGTGAAAAGTGTGACATTGTTTTACATTTTTAAAGATCTTTGCATGTCTGCCTCAATGGAATCTGGCTAGATCCTCATATCTGCTTCTCTCTTCCATCTGCTGCAATTATGTTGTTTTGGTTGAAGCATGCGCTAAAAATCTGGCTTCCTGCAGGTATGTAATAGGGAAAGAGAGGAGTAAATTTGTAGCCTTTTCAAGTATTCTTCTTTGGCGTGTGAAACTTGAAAAGTAGCTATTTGTTAAAGATCAGTTAAAAATGTCAAATAAGAAACAATGCAATAAATTTTTCATACCTTGTTACATTGAAATCTGTTGAGATATTTTGTACTTCGAAGCTATCTTTTACCTATACATAATTTTGTAGCATCACATGGGTAGTCCTTTGAGATCAATGACTAATGGGTGGCTCATTCACTGAATTATGCTTTATTCAGTGAATTACTCTTCATTTCCTAATGCTATCTCATTTTATTATGCAGTATCAGAATATCGCATCTGTTAGTATCACCACGAATATTGTCACAATAAATTTTTAAATATTGAAAATCATCAGGTGCAGTAACGTTTTCAACACTACTCTGATGCTCCTCAGAATTTCAGATTTATTTAAGGAATAAACCATAATATGGAAGATAGGAAATAATGGCATCTATGTCTTGGTCTCCCTCTGCTTGCTTTCTTGCAGTTAGATTAGGATGTTTATCATGTCTATATTTTGAAAACTAGACGGAAGAACATATTTTTTATTTAGAAGTTACCTTCTGCAATTTTGATACAATCAATACATACATGAAAAAGTCATGAAGAATCAGATTCATTATTGAGGACATCTTATGACATAGCATGATTTTGTCATCTATGTAGAAAAAAGAGGTAGGATGATCTGTTTGGAATCTGGGTGGCTGCTAATGTCCTAAAACTTTAGACTGGTTGCAGGCGTCTTTTATTTATGTAATGCTGCATAACAACCACAAAACTGAGTTATTTAAAAGAAAACACTTAACTCTCAAGAATTCTCTATGTCATGAATTTACCTGTTGCTAATTTGGGCAGTTCTGGCTGAGGAACTGCCTGACATGCACTTAGACGCTGGCTCGTGGCAGAACACCTCGGTTCCTCACCATGTGGACAACTCCCTCAGGCTCTTTGATTGTCTTAATTCATGGGGGCTTGCTTCCCCCTCGACACATGATCCAAGAGAAGGTAAGATGGAAGCCTCAGCATCTGCTACCATATGATCTGAGAGGTCATGTGGCATCATTTCTTTAATAGCCTATTGATTTCACAAGTCAGCCCATAAAAGCTCCACAAAGGTGTGAATACAAGTAGTAGAGAATCATTAGGGGCCTTTTCATGCCTGACTACCACAGATAGCTGCTTTAGGTGTAGATTTGTTTTTTCTACCTGTAGAATATTTAGGTTCAATCATCAAGGAACCTGCAGAATATATAGGCTTCTAACTTTATACAGCTGAGTGTTTTACCAAGGGATCTACTTCACAGAGAAGAAAGTATGGGAGTAGGAACATGGCAATTTGAGCACCTGGGGTCTTGGAAAGGTGAATAGTACTGTAAAATTGTGCTGATGATCTAGCTCAGAGGGATACTGTGAGAATGGGGTGCTATCTATCAGCTGTAATGTATGTATTAAGTCAGAGACCTCTATGTTATACTATATCTCCAATAGCAAGATCGTATGTGTCTGGGAGTCCAAGGGTGGAAGCAGAAGTGGCCCCATTTGTTAACTTTATGCTCCTATGGCTTTAAGTTTGATCTCTACAAGGTTGGACGTCCTGGACCCAAAAGCGTACAACTCTTGCAAACACCCATTGAACTACATTATAGTTGTGTCTAGGTTCTAGCAGGATAGAAGAAAATAATACTTAGGGAAATAGCGGACTATTTATCTGGGTCTTCTGAAAAGCCAACACCAAAATGGGATTGCATATGGCTTTTATTGGACCAAAGGCCTCTGAAAGATAATGGGTACATGTGTTAAGCTGGGTGGGTTGTCAGTCTGTGATACACTGCTGATTCTGAGTGAATGGAAAAGGAAGAACGGTTTGTGGGAGGGTGCTAGACTACCATGTCACTCAGGAAGTCTGAAGAAGAGGTGTGACCCAAAATTAGTTATCAGAGGAACCCATGTGGCCGATGGAGTCCTATCAGAGTTCTCATGTAGCACCCAGTTACTCATCCAGAGCTTCTCAGGGGAAGTAGACTGTTAGATTTCAAAGCCAGCAGCGGGGCTGCTGGGCAGTTACAGCCTCCGTAGCTGGAACTCTGTGAGGCGGATCCCCACTGCTGCTATGCTGCCTTTCGTCATCAGGGTAGGGCGGACTATTTTTACACGCAGAGCCAAGGAGATTTACATGTTACCTGGTACTTTTTTTGCCCATCCGAGCGGTGAATTTATGTGACAAATGCAATAAAATTACTCATTTTTTTGGTTTGAATTTTACTGGTAAAATATAAATTATTTTACTTATGCCCCACTTAAATTTTTAAAATATTATATTTTTTCTGTGCCAAAATTCACTTTACCTTTGGAAAAAGAAGATTTTATTGACCTTCTGTATTATCTATTTTCTAATTCCTTAAATCCTTACTCACCTTGTCGTTTCCTTTACTCTCCTCCATTTGGGGAAGCCGATTCAGTTTTTAAGTCCTTCAGTTGAATGGCCAATCTTTATATTTCAGCATTTATTCTTTGGCAGTGTAATACATTCTGTGCACAAAATGAACGGTGTTCTAACGTAGATGGTGCAGGGCTGAGCGGAAATAAAAGGGTAGGTAAACAAGGCAAAGAAGGGATCCCCAGCCAGTTGCTTCGCTCAGAAACCTCCGAGTCAGTATTCAAACCGGAGTAGACAGTCACCACCAGGTGGCGCCCCACCTCAACAGGGAGTGGGATGAATTTTTAAAAAATATATAAAGATTGTTCCATACATCTCTGTCTTGTCTCCTCATCAAATCTGGGGAATTAGTACATCTATCACTTTAGACATTTATAATTTCTTTGTAGTGAGAACACTCAAAAATGCTCTTCTAGCTATTTTGAAGTATAAACCACATTATTGTTTAGACCTCCTCCTATGCGAAAGAGCAACAGAACCCATTCCTCCTGTGACATTCTTCCTCTGATCAGTCTGTTTCCATCCTACCTCCTCCTAATCTTCCCCAATATCTATCACTTTCCCTTCTTTGAGAGTAACATTTCCCAGATCCCTTTTGAGTGAGACCACAGTGTTTTTGTCTTCTGTATCCAACTTCAAGTGATGTTCCCCGGCTTCACCGATGTTACTGCAATAGCAACGGAAGAGTATTCCATCCTGTGCACATACTGTACTACATTCCCTGTAAGCACTCGCCTGATGAGGCGCCCTGAAACTGGTTTCAGGTCTTGGTTGTTGTGAACAGTGGTACACTAAACGTGGGAATGAGGATGTCTCTGCGGCATACCGATTTCATTTCTTTTCAGAAGTTTCTGCACAGCAAAGAAAGCAATTAACTGAGCAAAGAAATGGTCCACAGAATGGGAGAATATACTCGCAAACTACTCACATGATAGCGTAATATCCAAAACATACAAGGAACTCTACACAATAGTGAAAAACAAACAAGATTAAAAAATGGGATAAAATGGTGACTGAGTGTAGCTTTCATTTGCATTTATCTAATGGCCAACAGTGTTAAACATTTTTTCATGCACTTATTGGCCATTTGTACTTGTATTCATCTTAGTTGCTCATTTTTGATTGTACCTTTCATTTTGAGGGGTTTAATTTTGGGGGGTTCTTTACATATTCTAGATGTTAGTCCTCTGTGCAATAATGGGGAGTTTGTTTCCCATTCTATGGGTTGTCTCTTTGCTCTGTAAGATAAATGCTAATTTTGTTCATTTGTACCTCTAGTTTCTTTTGTTTACTGAAAAGAAAGTTTCATCCTTTGTTCTTTGTAAAAGAGAGTAATTTTTTTCTATGACTTGTCCTCTCAGTGACATTTTAGCTGTTCCTTTAAGATCATGATACACAGTTAGTTAACCATTGTTATTCTCTATTTTTGAGGAAATTTAGCTTTATTTTTTCATAGACGTAAGAAGACTGTTTTTGTTTTCCTTATTATATCACTGGTATTGTGTTAAAAAGAAAATATTTAAAAGAGGAAATAGACATTTCTCAAAAGGAGACACACAAAAGGCCAACGGATGTAGGAAAACAACATCAGCATCAGAGAAAGGAATGTCAAGATTATGCTGCGATCACATCACTCCAGTCAGACCGGCTACTATCAAAAAACCTGAAAGATAAAAAGCATTTGTGAGATACAGAGAAAAGGAAACCCTTATATCGGGGTGGTGGGAATGTAAATTAGCATAGCTATTATGGAAAACAACATAGGGGTCCCTCAAAAAATTAAAAATAGAATTTCATGTTATTGCGCTGTCTCCAGCATCCCCCAGCATCCCTTGCTCATGGGCCTCTTCTTCCCCCTGTGTTCTGCCCTCCCTCTGTCCCTCTGTCCCTCCCTTACCCCCTTTGTTCTCCTTTCCTCTGTCTCTCACCTTCCTCTTTCCTTCCTCTTATTAGATTGCTTATTTTGGCACACGATTTCCTCATCTCTTTTAACTGGCTTAAAATATTCCTTTATTTCAAATATTTTACTAGTTATAGTAAGATTTCTGTGATGATGGTTCACCAGTTATTCAGTATTTCTCGGTATCCCTTTCTCCAAATTCCTCCCTTCCATATTATTTTCCCTACTGTTTTAATTTCTCCTGTGTCTGGCTCTCCCTAAGTGACTCTTCTTTTTACTCTTTAAGTCGGTGCTTATTATCAGCTTGTTATTTAATTAATGACACTTCTGAGGGCAGCCTAACCACCCTTTGTTTTCAGGTTATCGCTCTTCAGGGGCTTTTAAGAGTTACATTTTGTTTAAACTTTTGGCTCCAATATATATAGTTGTGTAAGCTTTTTATTTATTTGTTTTGTTTTGTTTAATCTTACTTGGGACTCAAAGCAGCTTTCTTCAATTCTAGAAAATCCCCAACCATTACTTCTTTGAATTGCTTCTAATTCCTTTCTGTCCATTCTCTTCTGGAATTTACAGTTGATTTTTAAAATTTATTTATAGTTGATTTTATGTGGAATTTATCAGTCAATTCTCCATGTCACTTAAACTTTTATATTTTGTATGTTGTTATATTTTTACGTTTCATTGTGGATGATTTTCTCAAAACAATTAATTAGTTTCCTAGTTATTTGAAAGTATATTTAATTGGTACTTATCTTGAGTTAAAATTGTAATGATTATAATTTTTAGTTCTATTGATTATGCATCAAATCTGTCCTTTACTCTTTAAGAAAGCTATCATGTTGATATTTTAGTAAATTATCTTTTATTGTCTCAATAAAACCGTACTTATTTGTGTACTTTAAACCATTTGGTTAGTAATTATTTAGTATAAACTTTTATTTTTCTTTCTGGTATGAGTGCCGTACACCCTGAATTGTAGATTATTTCCTATAGAGCTGTGTCTACTTCTCTCTAGGTTCCTGTGATTCCAGTGGTCCAAGGGAAGTGATTATGTTAATTTCTTGCTTGAAGTTCTTATCACAGGTGGATAGTTTGTTCACAGAACATAATCAGATTGGGTTTAAAGCTTTTCACTGGATGTATATTTTTCCCACATAAAGCCCAGAAAAAGACAACTTGCCTCCTGCTCCTTTTCTGGGCAGTAGACAAATTTCTAGTTCTCTTTTCAAATCCTGGAAATTTTAAATTTATTTTAAAATTTTTATTAGTATATGTTTGCAGTACATAATGATTACATTCTTTGTGGGGGAGTTGGTATATGTACATAACATACCTTAATTCTTTTAGTAAACCTTCTCTTCCCCTCCCTTCCAAGTCCATGTCTTGATCCCATTCCCAGATGCAAAAGATCTATCTCCCTGTTTCTTATTTCCTATGTTTTGTTTTGATCTTTAATTTATTTATATTTTACGTCTCTCATATAAGAGAAATCATGCAATATTTAAGTTTGTGTGTGTTATTTGCCTCACTTAAGCTTATGGTCTTGAGGTAGATCCGTTTTCCTATAAATGACTCATGTTTATCCCTCTTTATAGTGCTGTACTATTCCACCGTGTATAAACACCAATTTCATTTATTCTTTCACCTGTTGATGGGCCTATGTGCTGCTTTCAACATTTACCAATTATAAGTTGTGCTGCTATAAACATGGGCATGTATGTATCACCATAATGTGATGTATTTTATTCTTTCAGGAAGATACCTAGGAAAAGAATAGCTGGATTGAATGAAATTTCTACTTTTAGTTTTTTGAGAAATCCCCATACTGACTTCCGTAGTGGTTGAAGTCGTTTACAATCCTATCAACAATGTAGAAGACCCCTTTTCTCCTGCAGCATCACCAGCATTTGATATTATTTGATTCCTCAAAAATAGCCATTCTTTCTGGAGTAAGAGGGAATCTTAGTGTTTTAATTTGCATGTCTTAATGGACAGATATATTGAATATGTTTTCATGTATTTATTAGCCATTTGTACTTCTTGTGAGAAGTATCTTTTCATTTCATTTACCCTTTTCTTGTTTGAGTCTTTTATCTTTTTTGGGGGGTCCTGATATTTTTGAATTATTTATACATTCTAGATTTTAGTCCTCTATGTAAGGAGTCGCTGGCAAATTTTTTTCCATTTGTAGGTTGTCTCTTCACTCTGTTGTGTTTCCTTTACTGTTCAGAAGCTTTTTAATTTGATATGATCTTATTTGTTGATTCTCAGTGTTATTTCTTGTGTATTTGAGGTAATTATTCAGAAAGTCCTTGTCTATGCCTGTGTTTCAAAGACTTTTTAAAAAGCATTCTGATGTTTTGTTCTGTAAAACACAATATGTCTTTAAGAGTTTTACCTATTTTATCTTCCAGGTTACTAAGTATTTCTGTTTTGATATTTAGATCTTTGATCTATTTTGCTTTAATTTTAGTACACGGCAAGAGGCATGGACCTCACTTTAATCCTCTTGCATGTATAGTCAGATTTCCAGGACTATTTGTTTAAGAGGCTATATTTCCTCCAGCATATGTTCTGGGCCACTTGGACAAAGAACAGATGGTGGATTGTGCCTAGGGTCGTGTATGCATCCTCTGTTCTGTTCCACTGATCCATCTGTCTGTTTTTGTGCCAGTACCTTGGTGTCTTTTATGACTGTAGCTTTATAGTATAATTTGAAGTCCAAGATTGTGATGTCTCTTACTTTACTCTTATTGCTCCGGATTGGTTTTGCTATTCTTGAATCTCTTCTGGTTCTTACAAATTTTGGGATTGTTTTCTTTAGTTCTGTGAAGAGTGCTACTGGCATTTTGATTGGGATTGCATTAAATCTATATATCACTTTTGATATTATGGTCATTTTGATAATATTTGCTCTTCTTATCCACTATATTTTCATTTTCTGATCACTTCTTCACTCTCCTGTTTCAGAGTATCATAGTTTTTGTTGTAGAGGTCTTTCACTTTCTTTGTTAAGTAATTTTTTTTTTTCTGTGAATGGTATTGTTTTTCTAATTTCTTTCTTGGTGGGTTCCTTGTAGGTGTATAGGAACACCATTGATTTTTGTGTGTTTATTTTGTATCCTGCTGCCTTGCAGAATTTGTTTTTTAGTTCTAGGAGTCTTTTGGTTGAAATTTCTGGGTCTTCTATGTAAAGGATCATGTCCTAGAATATGAATAGTTTCCCTTCTTTCTTTCCTCTATGTATCCCTTTTATTTCTTTCTCTTGCCCAATTGCTCTGGCTGAAGTTTCAAGTACTGTATTGAATAGTAGTGGTGAAGGATTTTTGAGAGTCCTAGTTTCAACAGAGGTCCCAGTTTCCATCTGAATGACTTGCAAGCTGAATTTACTGTGGGGTCCATGTTCCGGCCTGATATTTTCCTGTCACATGTCAGCTGGAGCTTATGTCTCTGTTTTTTAATTTCCCTTTTATTTACAGCACCTTGGAATTGTCTTAGCTTTATTTTAGGGTATGTGTTTTGGAGACTGTGTGAAGTCAGGCTGCCACAACTTCAGCATTAAAAGCCTTTTCTACCATATTTTGGACTTCATGTATTTCCCTGTGCACTGGCCTCCTACCTGGAAGAAGATGGACGAGCCAGGAGCATGAGATCACATACCTGAATTTCCTCCTTTTCATTTCACTTACATCATTTTTCAAAAACACTCAGAGGTTGCTAGAACAGACAGGAGTGGCTCTTGCAGTCCTCTAGTCTTATACTTTCATTGATCAGATGAAGAACCAAACCTGTTACAGACACTGGATTTTGGATTCTCCACCTGGAACACATCAAAATTGACTATCTCAAGCAGTGTTAAGAAGAAGAAGCACTGGGTTTAGAATCAGAAATGCCAGGATTACCACTTTCCAGCTGTTTGGTCTGGAGCTAGCCCCTGAGAACTTTGGAGTAAAGGGTTCTGATGGGATTAATCTCTCAGCAAATGTGTCAATATTGCAACCAGGTAGTTATATGCATAATAGGCACTGAGTCAGACATTTCCATATTTAAAATCCAGATTTACTTCTTACCAATGACCTGATCTTAGGCAAGATTTTAAATCTCCTGTGTCTTAATTTCTTCCTGTACAGAATGAAGATAATAATAAAAGTACTTATCTTATGATGTTCATTTTACATGTAGAAATGTATATGTCATATACATATTTAGGGTAATGCAAGTTTCCTTAGAAAGAGTGCTTGCTCATTAATGCATTAGGGGACAAATTGCATATTCCTTCTCTTTTTAGTCAGCAAGTTACTTTGCATTAAATTGGTTGTTTTTATTGAAGAGTATCCCCAGGAATAAGCTACCTTTTTTGGTCTTTTTGAGACAGAATTTCACAGCGCAGTTCAGGTTGGCCTTGAACTCACTCTGTAGCTGAGAATGTTCTGAAGCTCAGAGAAATCCTCTTGCTTCAGCCCCTGAGTGCTGGGATTACAAGTGTGTGTCACCATACTTGGTAAATGCGCTACTTCTATCTGAAACTCGAGATTGATTTTTTAGTTGTTATACAGATTTTTAAAAAACTTTTCTTATGGGAAGAAAATTACATGGCATAGTGGCATGATCGCAGCACTTGAGTATGAGGACAGCCTGGGCAACAGAGCTGGTCTGAACTATAGAGTGAGACCCTGCCTTAAAAAAAGAATTAATAAGATTATGCCTGCATTTTTAATGCATCTCTTCTGTACTTAAATCAAACACACAATGGCAAAGAATTCCTGCCACCTATATGTAGAGGACTCTAGGATGAGTGGGAATCAGCAGTGTAGGTCAGTGTTCCAGCTTTTTAGACAATACATTACAGAAAGCCGTATGTTTCAGTAGTTTGTAAATAGTTAAATCAACTGGGCGAAAATTAAACAAGTACTGTATGAGATGTCCTGACAGAATCTGGCTTGTGGTTTGGGCTCAGTACATACTTGACAAAATTTTGTCTTAAATAAAACACTGGGCTGGGCAGAGGGTCCTTAGTGGCAGAAATCACGTCACTAATAACCACAGTCTGCCCGTGGAACTGTAGCTAAGTCTCCCGTGGATAATCAGCATTTGGCTGGGCTTGGAAAGAGCATCCAAAGGCAGCCAGCCCTTCCAGGAGTCCTGTGATATAGTGCAGGGAATAACAGCAAGATAGTAACAGTGTTTGGAAACGAAGGATCATTTTAGCAGTGAGAACCACAGGAATCTTGGGCAGGCAGAAAATAATCATAGAAATTGCTTTTTGGCTAGGTGACATGGGTCAGCCATCTTGGCCTCCTGAAGAAAATTCTGTGATCCATTGTAACTTTAATCACATTAAACAGCTTGTGGTTTTAGGATGACTGGTTTGTACTGAGTTCAAGGTCCAGTTTTGATTACTATAATAATGGGTCATGCCTAGTACTTTGTGTGGGTAAAGAAGAAGTGGAAGGCATAGTTTCTTTGTCTAAGATCTTAAAATGGGCTAGTAGGCCACAATTTACATACATACAGCACTTAAAGATAAAAGCAAAAAATCTCAAAAATCAGGAGGCCTGGCTGCAGGCCTTCCAACTTGTTCTAGCAAAACAAACAAACAAAAATTGGATGGCTTAAAAAACTCTAGATACTATGTTCTCTCTTTTTTAAGTCAATTTTATATTAGCAGATTTTGGTGATACAGAGTAAATGTGTTCACCACGGAATTAATTCCTGCACTGATCACATCTTCCTTTTACTTTCCCTTCCCTTCTCTTGCTGTCTTCCCTCATCTTTATCCTCAGATTTCCATTCCATCCTCACAAAGAACCAACTCTGTGATTTGTTGATCCTTTGTACTGTTTTTTAAATCTTGTTTATTAATTTCTGCTTTGATTTTTATAATTCCTTTCCTTCTTTCAGTTTCATACTTGGGTTGTTCTTGTCTTTCTAGGGCATCTTTAAATTATTTATTTGGGATTGCTCTGGGGATTTTTTATGTGTGTATTTTCAGCTGTTATCTTCCCTGTTGGAACCGCTTTCCTTAAGTCTTGAAGGCTTTTGTATATTGTGCTTCCATTGTCATTTGATTGTAAGAACTCTTCTATTTCTTCCCTAATTTTTTCTGTGATCCATTGATGTATTTTTTAATTTCCATCCATCTGCATAGTGTATGTGGCTTTTTCTGCCATTTATTTCTAGCTCCGTTGGACTATGATCCAATGATATGTAGGGGGTTATTTCAATTCTTTTGTATTTATTTAAGAATGCCTTAAGATATGATCTACTTAAGAAAAAGTTATACATACTATCAAGAAAAATGTGTATTCTGTTGTTGGACGAAACACTCTATGGATATTTGTGAAGTACCATTTGTTCAATGGTGTGGGTTAGTGCTGATGTTTCTTTGTTAAATTTTTGGTCTGGTTGACCTAGTTGTGAGAAGTCCCCCACTATGACTGTATTGGTGTCTATCTATCTTTTAAAGTCTTAATAGTTTTTGTTTTATGAAGTTGTGTGCACCAATGATCCATGCCTAGATTTTTGCAATTATTATCTCTTGCTATTGAATTGTTCCCTTTATCAGTATGTAACAACCATCTTTGTCTTTTCTAATCAGTTTTGGCTTGAAATGTGCTTGTCTGAAAATTACTCCTGCTTGTTTTCAGGCTCTGGTTGAGTGGATAACATTGTCTTTGCGTTCACTTTTAGTCTAGGTAGTTCCTTTGGGATGTACATAGGTGCAAACAATACATGGCATTTTTTGTTATTTTTTAAATTCAATCTACCAATCTGTGTCTTTTGATTGGGAAGTTGAAGACCATTGACCTGAGGGTTATTGTAAGGTGTTTATTAAATTCTGTCATTACATTATTTTTTCCAGTACTGATTCTTTTATTTTTTTTTTCCTTTTGTTAAGTTACTCTCCCAGTTAGATGTATACATTGGGCTTTTTGGTGCTGGTGACCTATATGTCTCTATTTATGATTCCTTTATTTATTTTCTGCAATGCTGGTTTAGTGGTCATATGCTTCCTTAGGATTTCTTTGTTGTGGAAAGTCTGTATTTCTCCATCAATTTTAAAGACTGGTTTTGCAGGGTATAAGAGTTCAAGATGGCAATTATTTTCTTTTAGAACTTGAAAATATTCTCTTTAGGCTCTCCGGGCCTTTAAAGTTTGTGCTGAGCAACCTGAAACTTGATGGGCTTAGCTTTGTAGATATCTTGCTATTTTTCTTTCCTAATAGCTTTTACTATTATGGTGGATTGACAACTGGTGGTCAACTTGTAATACCCAGTTAACTAAATCAGCATGGTGCTGGGTGTCAGAGGCTCACCTGAGGTGTGTTGCCAGCAACATAAGAGGCAGAACAGGAGAAGAAGAACTTGGGCTATCGAGAGCTGATAGAAGCTATAAGGAACTTATAAGATTCTTTTGGAGGAGCTTTTCATGCTGGCTTTCCTTATGAACTTGACTTTATATCCTCCAAGGAGCTTGTGACCTTGTTGGCACTGAGAATGGCTTCAGTTCAGTTTGGGAGAGCTTTAGTCCTCACTTTGAGCATCACTTCCTGGCTCTGGAGGGTAGGATGGTGTACTGCCAGTCTCCTGGAGAAGCTTGCTGTGTTCGCTTTCCTGATGGGAACTCAGCTCTCCTGATCATCCGAGGAGCTCAGGACCTCACTGTTGCTGAGGATGGCTGTGGTCCTTTTGGGGGAGCTCGGGTTCTTACTTTGAGAGTGATTTCCTGGCTCCAATGCAGATCCCTCAGCCTGCTGTCACAAATCCTTCATCCTGCTGGCACAGAATTTCTAGGTTCCACCACTGACCTTTGGGCCTCCCAGCACAGATCTGTGAAACAGGCCTGCATGAGACATTCTTGTGGGCTCTCGGCCTCCAGATGGATTTGTGAGAGGAATTTCTATGGCCTCTAGGTCTTCGGATGGACTCATGCAGGACATTATCATGGGATCCAGGCCCTCAGCTGGATTCTTGGTCTATTGTGTATGGACAGATTTCCTGCACTCTCTTGTATATGATTCTTTGTGTGACTATTATAAATAATCTTATAAATATAAATGATATAAATATTATACATAGTATAATAATCATATAAAATATGTATGCTGTATTATATCTCCCTTATCAATATTCCCCAAACCATGACAACTATTTTCTCCTTTTGTTGAATTTCTGGAATTTTGATTATGATGTGTTGTGGAGAAATTCTTTTTCTGGTTGTGGCTATTTGGGATTCTATATTCCTCTCTTACTTGAATATTAAATTCTTCCCCTAGATTTGAAAAATTTTCTGCTACGATTTCTGTGAAAAATTGTCTATATCTTCTGAGCCATCTTCTGATTTTTCCCTATAACTAAGAGATTGGGTTGTTTTAGTCATCTACAGCTGTTGGATCCAGCTTGCATGATATCTTGTCATTTTGTAGAGACTCATTGAGTTTACAATCTACTCTTTCAGCCATGTCTTCAGTTTCTGACCTTCTGTTCTCACATTGGCCAAGTCTGCTCTTCATGCTTTCCATTAAATTTTTCATATCATGTATTTCTGCTTGCTCTCTTTTGATACTTTCTAGTTCTTTTCCAGAGTGGTCGTTCATGTCTTGCATTGCCTTGCTTAACTCTTAGCTTACTGTTTGTTTTTTCTTTAAGCTCACTGAACATTTTATTGGTACAGCCCTTTATTTAATTAAATCCTCTTTGAGTCTAAACATCTTAGGGTCTATTTTGTTTCTCTGTCTATTCTGCTGTGTGAATTCTGAGTCCTGCCCCACTTTTCCTGCTGGGCATGGTTAGTCAATGGTGTGTTGTCTGCGTCAGGGCCATTTTCACTCCAGCTGCTCTGCTCTTAGTCTTTGTGCTCTTCTCTGCGCCCCAATTCATTGCTATCTCTCACTAGCATTATGGCCTGTGATCTTGTGAGGTGTTTCCCTTGTTCCAGAAGCTCCTCTGTTTAACTCCGGATATGGCAATTGCCCAAGTTGAGGCATGTCCTTGATCATTTTGGCAGATAGGAAAAGCAAACAGATCATTGAGTTTTGTGCTGGATATCGGCAGCAAGAGGGCAAAGAAGTTTACCAGACTAATGTCCTCACTTTCAAACCCAACCCCCTCAGAAAACCACATGTGACTGGCTTAGCTTTTTCCCACAGAGGGCAGGACTGCCATGTTCTTCATATCCTGAGCATGCCACTGCTTAAACTGCTCAGGGGGTCTGCCACTAGCCTTCCCCTTCTCCGTGACTATCTCATGGTTTCCTCCATCCAGTCATTGTGTTATAATGGCTCCAGATATCCTGAAGTGAAGTTTTTCTGTGAGTTTTAGTTTTTCCAGTCAGCTATTTCTTGATTCCTGCAGGTCTACTTTTTTCTGCTCTAAGTTATTTTTTTCCATATGTCTTGACTCTATGTCCTACAGAGGCTGTATTTTGCTGCCTATATTGAATTAACCATTTAAAATCTCACATACTATTTTCTCATTTGGGAGAATCACAGAAAGGTCTAAGAAGTCCTACAGTAAAGAATGTTGTGCTAATTCCCTACTATCTTCTCTATAATTTGGTATTTCCTTTATTGTTTTTGTGTTAACTAACGCGAAGATAACATTACGTAATACAGCATCCAGTGCTAATTCCCTACTATCTTCTCTATAATTTTGTATTTCCTGTATTATTTTTGTGTTATTCTGGTTTATATGTCTCCATTCTTTTGTCTTTAAAATAAAAAAAGAATATTGCATAGCTTTGTTTAACCTCAAGTTTCACAAAAGTAAATGACCTTTCCCCCTAATCTCCTACCATACTTTCTAGTAATTTGGTGTTCTTCAATTCTCTGGTGGAAAGCAGAAGAAACTAACTCTAGCTAAAAAGAGGAAAAGCAATATTTTGGGAAGAACATTGAAAATTTATAGAATTGGCAGGAATAATGGAAGAATAAACTGCCTCTTTGTGTGGTTGACTTGATAGGTGAGAGACTTAGCCTTACTGAGTCACTGAGAGGTCTGGAGGGAGCTGTAATTATCAGGGAGGCTTTGTGAAGTCACAGAGGAGTACTCTGAAACTGAAAGAGGGGAAATAGCTGGACCTCAATTATCTGGCCAGTAATGGGAATGGGCAGCAACTGTCATTTCCAAAACACTACTTCTTTTCTTTCTATTCTGATCTCTTCTTTGAGAGGACGGGAGGTGCCCCTTAAACGCAGCCCTTGTCTTCCTCGTGTAGAGAAGGAGGCTATAGTCTGAGTGGTTGCTTGGCAACTGTGAACCTTGTGTTGCACACTTCTTGACTCAGTGGGAGACCTTATCTTTACAAATGATGAAATATATGTACTAATGTATTTCACATTTATTTCCAAAAAGGAAATGAGTTTGAGGTGATCTAACACAGCTCTCTAAAATTATTCCTATTGGCCTTTTGAAAGTTTATAGTCTCACATGGCCAGGTTTCATATGAAGTTAAAGATTCACCAGTCTTTTCTGCACTCTTTTTTGTTCCTCCCCACTACTCTAAATCTGAAAGAAAATGCACTTTTCAAATTTCCCTTCCATATGAAACATTTGTTTACTCCTTCACTTTACTCATCTAGAAAAAATATAGGACTTGTGGTTAAATTTGAATTTAGGGTAACTATGAAAAATGTTTAATTGTAAGTATGTCTAGAATCTTGCATGAGACACCTAAACTAAAAGGCATTTTTGTGTATCTTAAGTTCATATTTAACTGGAGATCCTGCATTTTTAATTACTATATCTGTAAAGTAAATTTTACCTTTGGGAACATGGGTTGCCATTTCATTTGTCTCCTTTATTCCACAGACAAATCTCTCACCACTGTGTCCAGCACATAGCAAGCACTCAGTAACAGTTAATTACTCTTGTTACTACTTGTTATGGTTGAAGCCTAGATGTCCCCCCAAAGCCTCATGTGTTCATAGGTAGGGCTTTGAGGAGGTGATTGGATCATAGGAGGGGTATGATACTTATTAGCAGATTGGTCCACTGAAGAGCTTATAGCTAAATGTGAGGTTGGGAGGTGAAGCCTGGTGGGAGGAAGTGGGTGTGGCCTGGAAGGGTCTATCTCCCTTTCCCTCCTTTGGTCTCTCTCTGTTTCCTGCCCACTATACCATGGACTGTTTCTCCTCTGCCACCCACCTCCCTTGGAGCCAGCCTACTATGCATTGAAACCACTACAAACTGTGAGCCAAAATATATTTTTCTTCCTTTAAATTGTGGGTGTTGGGTAGTGTGTCTCAGCAATGAGAAAATAACTAAGACACTTCCATATTCAACAAGTACTTTTGTCAGGAGAACTTAACTTTTAAAGCACGGCAATTTCCTCCTTTTTCATTTTAGGAGAAAGTCACTGTGAATTACACAGATTTCCTCTTCCTTTCTTCTCTACTTCCTCCTCCTCATGCATCCATTTATTTTTTATTTTTCCCTTTTTGTGAGCAGTCGTAAGCCTCAAATTTCAAAGTCTCCTTTTTGGCACTAAGCTGTATTTATTTCTTCTCTCTCTCCTGTGTGGGAAAGGAAAGGGCAGAGGGCTGGAGTTCATCAGTTCTCACTCATCTGCAGAGAGCTTGTGCTCAGCGTTTGGGTTTACCACTGAGATGTCTTTCCTGCTTTCTGAAGCATTTTGAACAGAATGTAAACTTATCTTAGTGGCTTGGGATTATCCTTATGGACTGTAATTTTGGAGAGAACTAGGACTCAGATTTTTACTAAACCATCAACTCATAACAAGAGGAGAAAGAAAATGTCTTAGTAGTTAATTAACTAAGTAGTTAATTCAAGGCCTTGCTTCCCTATGCCTAAGGAAAGAGTGTTTCCATGGGGATAAGATGGTTAACAGGTAATACAATACTTTAGCTCAAAGAGACAGACTGTAAATATAGTCAGTACCAACCAGTGGTATCCTCACTTTAAAAAGAGATGCCTATGTTCCAGCTGCTGTATTTAAACTTGACCTCTGTCTTGGTTACTTTTCTCTCATTGCCAAGACAAAATACCTGATGCCCAAAATTAAGGAAGGAAAGGTTTATTTATCTCATACTTAGTGGAGGTTTCAGTCCATACTCGACTGGCTCCAAGCCAGAGTGGCACATGGCAGAGGGCAACAGTTCTTGGTGGCAGGAAACAGCAAAAGCAGCAAGAGCAAAAGGGAGGAATGGTAGCGGAAGGAGCAAACCTCTTTCCCTCCCTTATATTGTATGCTACACCCTAGGGTTGGTGGAGAACTCACACCCATAATGCCAGCATTGGACCATGAATCAAGCAATCATAAACTCTAGAAGCTCACCCCATGACTGCATGAGGCTTTGGGGGGAACATCCAGACACAAACCGTAACATTCTCTCCTCAGGGAGAAACTTAGGTGCAAAGAGAAATGATTACAATCTATGAACTCTCCAGTCAAATTCTTTTGGTCCTCATCTCAGCTTTGTCTCTCAGTAGAAAAAAAATGCTTAACTCCATCTATAAGATGAACAAAAACAACCTCTGTGGTATAGACATGGGCTGTTGTGAGCATGAAATGGGATAATGCTTATAAGCAAGTGGGGCAACAAACCTTTTAGTAAATATTAATGCCCATGGTACCCATTGTATGGGTGAAGAAAAATTAGTACAAGCCCAGGCTTGACTCTCATCTCACTTCTTTCATTTTACCAAAGAACCACTACCAAAGGGGAAAAAGAAACTGGAATTTGGGGCATGTTGATTGGAATTTCCCAAATAATATCCCTACTTAGAAGTAACAAAATTTCATAGGCTTATTAACTAAGGTGTATGTTTTATGGCTGAAAAACAAAATGTCAGTGGCCTAACCAAGTCAAACTAATTTTCATATTACGACAGACCAAGCGCAAGCAGTACAAAGTGGTTCCACTATGCCAGCGACCTGAACTCTTTCACACTCAGTATGTGAGTGGCCGTCTTTGTCCCAGCCATCACTTACCATCCCAGTTGGTAGGTGAGGAGAAGATGAACATTTTCTTAAAGAAGGGTCTGACCCAGAGGTTACCGATGTGACCTACTCATAGTCCGTGGGCCACACCCAACTGTAAGGGAAGCCTTAAACACATCCTTTCTTCTGGGCAGCCATGTGTTCAGCTATCACTGAAATAAAAAGAACAGTGGCAGCTGGGAGCTTAGGTGAAATAGCTCCTCCCACGCATCCTGTTACCTGGTTTCCAGGCTGCACTGATAACCCATTCTACTCCCATTCTAGATGTGCGGTAACTCAGATGAGTTACTGTAGGGCGATGAATAGGCTGATTTACTTCACCATTAAATATTCTAGGCTGCAAATCTTTTTTGATTTGTTATCATTTTTTCATTGCCTTCCTTCTGTTTCCTACCTTGTTGCCAGACTGTTGGCATGTTCCTTCACTGGTGTTCTAGCCTTGGAGGCATCTCTTCGCCCTAACTTGCCTGGCCCTTCCCCCTTACCACAAACTTACACATTTCACATTTGCATTTATTCTCTATAGAATTACGTGTAATATAAAAGCAAGCTGGTTGACTGAAGGCTAATTGATCACAACTGTTGCGATAGTCAGTTGTGCTTCCTACTTGTTTCTTGGTTCTCAACATTGTTGGAATAACTGCAATTGTTAGATAAGGAGTTGTCTTCCTATGAGAAGAAGCAGAGAAGAGATGAAGGGAAGCTGTGATGTGATGAAGGAGAAGCAAACAGAGAATGCAGTCTTAAAGGGAATTTTGCAAGGATAAAAAACCACTTAGTATGCTACTTAAGAGTAAAGAAGATGAAGCAGAAGAGGCATACAGTAAAAATGAATACGGGGAAGGACAATGAAAAAGAAACAGAGGTTAGAAATCACTTTCTTAAATGTTTAAACAAAATTATAGTCCCTTAGTTTGGTTGATTTGGAGCCCAGTTTGGGAGTCGGGGGGAGCCTCCAGTTTGTTAAGGCTGCAGTTATTAAAGTTGGAAAACACCGGTCCCGGAGTTAGTATGCTGTGCATCCTCCCGTAAGCTGAAAATAAGGTCATTAAGATGCTGGTCAGTGGGGACGCTGGCAAGGAATGAACTGGGAGCTAAATGCTGGTCTTCACGCAGACCATTCTAATACCTAATCCTCTTTGTAACGGTCGATTTACATGTTAGAAGATCTAAAAGGCAGGAAGCTTAGAAATGGGCTTTGAATTTTCTTCCTTAGATTTTGCTTCCAATTAATCTTTCTGAGACAAGAATTACAATCCACCCCAAACTGTTCTGAAGCTTTCAAGAGCAGGTTTTGCTACTTAGGACAATATGCTACTGCATTAAAAAAGAAGAAAACAACTTAATGTTTGGTTGGATATTTTTTTCTCTAAATATGAAAACAATCTCTCAATATTACTAAGGAGGCTGTACAAAAATTGTATTTAAAATAGACTTTTGGCAGCTTATTTAGAATCACAGACCCGGGAAGGACTTCCCGGACTCTTTTCAGAATGAAGAAACTGAGGCCCAGAGATGCCAAGCCTTTCTCAGAAGTTTGCTCAGCACATTAGTTGGCTTAGCCAGGACTAAACCTCTGTCCCCTGGCCCCTCACATGCCTTACTGCTACTTTATCATGGAATGTATCTGCCACAAAGAGAATTAGTGACATCTCAAGCCTGATTAATTCCTTAGATATTTCTAAAGACAACCTATGATGCATGTAGTGGAAAGTTTTATGCTAAAAAGAAAGAGTCGCTCCTGAGAAGGAAAGATGCAGCTGTCCCGGCTTCTGAGTGAAGGGAGAAGGGTGTGAAATCCCCCTGGGCAGGACGAGGCCCTGTTCCCTGCCCCCCTTAGCCTTTCCTGCCCCTCTTCCCTCTGGACTAACACCCCTCTCATTATTAATATTGTTGTTGTTGTTGTTATCATTATTACTAGTTTTTTGAGACAGGGCCCCATTATGTAGCCCAGGCTGGCAAAAACCTTTAACAGATGGCAGTTTCCCCATCACACTGTGGTTAAAAAACAGAGACTTTCACTCAGAAGAAGAGTAGTTATTACCAGCTCTCACTACTCATCTGAAGTGGTTTTTAATCTTTTGTGAAGACATGGACATATTGTACAATCTGATGAAATTGAAGGATCTTTCCTCGCAAAACATGGGCATATACAGTTATGCCATTTTAGGATCTGCATGCCCTCTGAATCCCATTCATAAACCAGGTCAAAGGATTCCTGCCTGTAAGTCAATTCCTATGTGTCATTAACTGGGCTGTCTTAACTTGCAGCATCTGATCTGAAAACTAAGTTTCCAGGGGAGACAAGGAGCCCCAAAGAAGCTTCCCTGAAGAACGAAAAGTGGAGACCAAGTTCTGAGTCAGCTAGAGGGAGGGAGACCCAGGAGACAAATGACAGAGAAAGATTCTCGGGAGTTTGGAGGGCGGCCAAAGATAAATTTCACAACTTCATCGCCTTGTCTAGGGTTGGCCACAGTTTTGACTGCCAGGCTTTCCTGAGTTCCTTAGCTGGCCTTTGTGTAGTTTCCAAAGTCACACACCTTCTTGGCATCTTTCCCTGATATACACAGCCTCTCCAGGGCAACCCTGTGCTGTAAGATGTGCAGAGGAGAGTCGCACCCTTGCTTCCTGGAATCTTGCCACTCACTTTATGCAGCTCACAGAGCTTTCACACCCCTAAAAGGGATGGGAAGTTCCTTGAAATATGCTATGGGGGAATGATCTATTTCCACAACCTAGACGTGATCTTGGCATGAGCACAAAGTAGTGATGTATTTGTAAACATCAAAAGAAATAATGCATTCCAAGCAAGAAAGTGAGTTGGAACCACTCCAGAGATCCAGATTTATTTTTGAAGACAAAGGAACTTGTAATGCTTAGCAAGACATAGCCAGGAAATGTGTATAGGCTCCTAAGAGCTGCCATAGAGAAAGGCCTGAGCTGCCAGGACACATACGTCCCCTGAACACTTCCCCATTCTAAAGAAGTAAGTCTAAGGTGGAATCTGAGTATTGAGCAGCCTTTTCAAGAACTGTTGAAAGATGTAGCAAGTCATAGGCTGTTTAGTTCAGGACTACACAAATTCTAATTTTTTGTTTTGGTTGTTATTGTTCTTTTTTTAAAAAAAAATTATATCCCTGCTGAGGGGAACCCTTACCTCTGGAAAAAGGGAATGGGAAAATCTCAGTTCAAAGCCCTGATATATAGGGCTGGATGCTGGGACGCCAAATGATTGTCTGCCTCTGGTCAGAGCTGGCCAAAAGAATGTATGCAAAGTGATCTATGATGTATATTGTCCAATGGGTATCTTAAATTTCACTTAATCCTAAGTACTTTACCCACATAGTTACTCATGGCTAGTGGCTACCGTACTGGACAGTGCAGATCAGGGTCTAGGGCTGGGAGAAATGAACACTGAGCTTCTCATGTGGTGGACAGGTCCATGCCTGGGCCTGCGGAGCAGCTAGTAGCCCAGTCAGCTCTGTAGCGTAGGTGCTTGGGGTTTTTAGAATGGAGCCAGGCATGTCATCTCCAGCTCACGTGATGGACTCCCCTACAGGCTGGCAGTAAGAGTAGATATAGTCAGTTCTCTGTATCTGTGGGTTCTGCATCTAAAGATTCAAATAGTAGATAAAAATATCTGAAAAAGGTATGTCTGTAATGAACATATACAGATAATTTTTCTTGTCATTATTCTCTAAACAATACAGTATATTAACTATTAACCTGGCACTCATATTGTATTGCATGTGATAAGGAACTAAAAGATGATTTAAAGTATATGGAAGGTGTATGTAGGTTATATATCGATACTACCCCATTTTGCATAAAGGACTTAAGCATTCACAGACTTTGGTATTTGTTGAAGGGCTATCCTGGCACCAGTCGTCTGAAAATTCTGAAGAACAACGGTACTTTTCTTTTGTTTATCCTGATGAGGACACTCATCTTCCAGAATCTGGGTGCTTGTGCGTTTGCTTATGTGATCCACAGTTATCACACATCTAGGGAGATTTCAGTTTCAGTTCTCTTTGTTTGCTGCTGAACTGCCAGACTGTGTTTTGATAAGGTGCTTTTGTGGCGGCTTGTATCTAGATGTTCCCTCAAAGCCTCCGGTGCTCATAGGTGGGCCTTTGGGGAGTGACTGGATCATAGGTATGTGCTACTTGCCACGTGGGCGAGATAACTGGACTGGAGCTGACTGGATTAGCATGCTGGGTGTGGCTGAATGGGTTTGCTGAAGGCAGAAGACCCGTCCTGGGTGTGAGCGGAGCTTGGTATGTGCGGTGACAGACGCAGCTCCCTGGAGGGCTAGGTGCAGACATGTTGGCCTGTAGCAAGGAAATACTATCGATTAGACGGTCTTTAAATGGCAGAAATGCATTTCTCACAGCGTTTTAGGCTGGAAAGCCTAAGACTGAAGTGGGTTCAGGTGGAGTCTCATTCCTAGTTCACACCCTTCTTGCTGTGTCCTCACTCTGATTCATTCATGTCCTCGCTCTCCCTTAGCGTTAGAAGTTATTTACCCACAGAAATAACTAGAATGAATTTGATTCATTTAGACATAGACATGCATTTCCAATAAAATTTGCTTTTAGTGTTTTTCAATAACTTATGCTGATTTTGTCAAAATCATAATAAATTCAACAGACGTCTTTCAACTCTGGAATCCTTTTAGTTATAGAAAATTAAAGAAATTCCTAAATTAAAAACACCTGAAATATTAGACTACATCTATGTATATGTGTTCACATGTAGATGAATACATATATATTTCTATATGGATCTCCCTGTATATTTTGTATCACATATGTCAATATCAGTCCATATCATATGTAAACATATATATTTCATAGCAAAAATGAGACAAAGTGGTCAATAAGACTATAAGAACAAAAATGCTATATTAGTTTAAATTACATGAGAGAAGCCAGATGAAAATAAGCATTAAGAGGAAAATGAATTCTTATAAAATCTCTAACAACTAAAGAAGGACTTACATATATTTTAAATAGATGAATGATGATTGTGGGCACCAAATGGTAACACTGAGGTTCTATTTTTTATGTTTAAAGGAACCATGAAACAGTTTAACTTTTTAAACTGTTTTTCCTAGTACACGTCCGCATTGCATCCATGAGGGCGGATTGGTGGACGGACATACTAACACCACGGGAGCTGGTGTCTGTACCTGTGAAACACATCTTAGTTCTTCCTGCTTCCTCTTCCCCTTTCCTCCCCCGCTGCCATCTCCTGGCCCTCTTCCCATACGCAAAAGATCTATTTCTGTTTCTTACTATCTGTCTTTGCTCTTTATTTATGCTTTGGGTTTCTTGTATAAGAGAAACCATGCAATACTTAAGCTTACATGTCTGCTTTACATCCCTTAACATTACGACCTAAGGTACATCCACTTTCTGACAAATGAGAACCATTCAATGTATAATGAACAAAAATGTACAACGTGCCAGAAGATATATCCTTTGCTATTATTTTCGCCTATAATGTGACATGTTAGATGTCAGTTTAGAGATAAGTAAAGTTGCCTTTAAAATTACTTTGAAGAATACCAGTGGAAAAGGTGGACGCTTCCTATCTTAAGTAATTCCCAAGACCAGAGTGTGACAGGTGAGTCAAGGGACCAAGTGTGGAATGGAAGTCTTCTCAGTCGCACTTCTGGCTGCTAGTTCTGGCAGTGGCAGCGAGACCGAGCCTATAGGTGAGCATGAAGTGGCCCTAAGGATGACAGGTGAGAGAAGGCAGCCTGGGAAGTGGGGCTCCAGCTGGCTGTTTTGCACAATTTCTGCATCTTCCGCCTTCCAAGCTGCATGGGGTCAAGTGGTGAACAGTAACCTAAATGAGGAGCAACCAATCTCAGACACCACCATCCACTGTAGCCCTCTCTCCCCCACCAAGGACCTCCCCCTCCAGTGGCTATATCGTATCACCAAGTTCCCCTAGATTTTTTTCTAGCTGTTTTCAGCTCTTGCCGTTCTGGCGTTTTCTTTCCCCTAAAGTGGGGTGATCAGGAGAGCCTCTTACATGCTGAGTTTTGGTCTCACTACACACGTCTTGTACTGGCCTCTCTGAGAATGAGACTCAGAATTGTGTCTGATTAATACTTGACACAAGAACTAATTTTTTTTCTTTTTTTTTTTTTGCCTCAGCAGCTTGTGTCTAAGCAGCAATTCTGCATTTCTTTGCTTACAGCAGAATTTGAGCTTGGGATTTAAGACTTAAAACCCTAGGAAATGAAAATGTGAATCAAAATGGATTTGGGGCTGTTTTGTGGTCAGATGACTAGCAGACACACTCTGGGGTCTTGCTGGCTTTAACCTGGAAGAACAGGAAACAAGAAATAATGTTCAGAGAAAGATAAAACACATTTCCAAAAAAGGGGAAAATCACAAAGCAAGCTCCCTTCCAGCCTGATCCTTACGCCCAATGACATTGAACAAATGTCCATGAATGTTCAACAGTGACATAAAAGCAGATGCTTTCCAGCTCTGTACCTAATTCAGAGTTGGATACCATCCCAGCCATGGGGGTTGGATCCAAACCCTGGGGGTTTGAACTAGACCAATACAATCATACTCCGAGGCTACAAATGGGTGTTGTGTACAGGGGAAGCTTAGAAAGGAGCCAGCGTTTAGTGGAGTTTGTATTTAGCAGTCAGATTCAACATCAGCTGATTCTATCAGGGAACCTGATGGGGAGATCTCAGGAAAATGAAATCTGGGAAGTGAATTTCCTTGACAGCACAGGAAGGAGGAAGCAGTAAAAATAGGATAGGGCAGATTTGGCAACTCTATTTCTTATTTTCAAAAAATAGTAACTACCTTTTCTTTTGATCAGCTACTTGGGCTAGGTTTGAAGGTCAGGTCACAAGCCTTCATTTTCTCTGAGTTCACTACATGGTGCTTTGTGGACCTGGTCATCAGAGTGATGTTTTCAATTATTTAGACAAATTCAAGCAAAGCAAAAATATTTGCTTGGTGCCAGCCCCAACACACTTGACTTCCCTCATCTAGGAAGACTCATCTTCTATGCTTTGGAGAAGGGAAGGGTCAGAGGAACCCTATAAAAATGGCACAGAACTATTGGAGAATGAATATATATGCACACACACACATACATACATACTTTTTGCTGTGTATTTCTGACTTGAAGGAGTGTGGACTTTTCAGAATCAACTCTTTGAGTTTTGAACTTCTGTTGAGAATTACTATCGCTTCTTTGATTTCACAGCACTCTCTTCCTCTCCATTACCACCTTGTTGTTATAATAATTCAGTGAATTAGAATAGTTTATTTTGAGACGCAAAGGAAGATTTTTGGGATGCTTCTGGAGATGAAATAGAAACCTTGTGGTTGACAAAACTGGGATTGGAGATCGCTACTCTTTGACTAGAAATGCCAGAGAGTGGTCTAGCAGTGCTGTAAGAGTCCTCAGCCGTGGATGTTTATAATACAGCACTTTGGTTCTTAGCACAAAGGAACAATTTGTTTCTCTTCATTTTTTGGTTGCTCACTTACATAGGCAACATTCTTTCCATTTCTCGTGTTTACCTAAAAATGGTTTTATCCCATCAAAACAAATGGATGAATGATATCTGCCCTAGGGTTTTATTTTTCATGCTTGCAATTCCAGTAATTTGCTCATTCAGTTTAAGGGGAAAATATCATGATTTTCTGACCCAAGTGCTCTTCCTTCATAGTCTAAATCGCTTATGCATTGTTTGATCATTTGTTCTACTTTTTACTCATTGACAAATATATACTGAACAGTTATCACATTCTCAGAATTGGGTTGAACATTGAAATACAGGGACATGAATTCTCTGCCCTCAGGAAGTTTCCATCGATAAGTTGTCAGATGTCCCTCTGGGATTTCCATGTGCACTTCTTGAGAGGTGACTTTCATGTGACTGTGTGTCATTAAGCTGATGGGGACACTCTTGCTGTTTCTCCAAGGACCAGTTTACTTCCTATACCATGGACCAGGCATGTAAGATCGTCACCATCTTCTCCCCTGACCCAGAGAGGCCACATGAAGAGTTCTCCTGGAATGTTTGTGAGTAGATAAAATGCCCTAAGCAAATGAAAGGAATTTTACATTCCCAGGGGAAATGTTGGTGTTGGAACTTGGGGCCTTGACTATTGCTAAATGGATATATACATCCTTGGGGGGTTTGCTATAATCCAGAGGAGTATTGAGCAAATCTCTCTCCCTGAGAGAAGCTATAAATCTAAATAAGGCCTTCATTACAAACGAAACTAACTCCTGCCTACCAAGTGGATTTGAAGACACCTGGACCTGCCTTGCACAGCGAGGACTCTGGATAGGCAGCCTGCTGCTGCATGCTCTGGGTCTGCTGGATTCACAGGCTCAGCCTCCTGCAGCTTTACCTCACGGCAGAAGGGAGGGGACTCATAACTGATGTAAAAATGTCATTTTCCCCTTCTTGTTTTTCAGGTGCCGAGAACTGAGTCAGTTATGACCCCAGCATCTTTGCACATCCTTGTCATCATCCATGCATAGCTGCTTTACCCGTCAGCTGTTTGCCTCCCTCTTACAGCCCCACTCTCCTCTCCTTTTCCTCTTCTTCATAGGTATTTGTTCTCAAAATTGCATTGTTTTGGTTTCTGTCTGGGTGTCCCCTCAAAGCCTCATGCAGTCATGGGGTTGGCTGCTGGAGTTTATGATTGACTCATGGTCCAATGCTGGGATTATGGGTGTGAGTGCTACACCAACCCTAGGGCTGATAGCCTACATGCAACATAAGAGAGAGAAAGAGGCTTGCTCTCTGCTGCTCCTCACTTTTTTGTTCTTGCTGCTTTTGCTGTTTTCTGCTGCCATGAGCTGTTGCCCTCTGCCATGTGCCATTCTACCTTGGAGCCAGTCAAACATGGACTGAAACCTCCTCAAACTGTGAGCTAAATAAATTCCTTAATTCCAGGTGTTGGCTGTTTGGTCTCAGTAATGAGAGAAAAGTAACTCAGATGTGTACATTGTTTGGTCTGCATTGTTTTCACCTTTTAATTATAACCATACTCAAAGGTAATAGAAAGTCCAGTAGTGTCATAACACTCCAGTACCCCCCAACTAGCATCAAACCTTAACTGACATTTTTCCATACTTATTTAATTTTATATAGGTGTTTGAAAATAAATTGTTGACCTCATGATAAATCACCTTTAAATACTGCTGCATTCTACAAAGAAGGGTATTCTTCTAAAGACAGTACAATCACACTTTGAAATGATAATAATTAAATAATTTCATTCAGTATCTAGTCCATGGTAAGTTTTAATTACTAAAAAGGTTTTCATAACTCCTTTAATAAGTAATCAAAATTCATTTAATATGTTCACATTGTGTTTTGATAAAGTTAACTTTTTTAACTCTAGGATAGCCTTCTCCCCTCTAAAAAAACCATTGGCTTTAAAAAATTTTAAGACCTTTTTCTTCCCTTTTTAATTTAAATTAATTTTTGAATGATGCATAAAAACATAAAAATTGACACACTGATGGTGTACCATGTGATGTTTTGATATGTGTATACTTTGTATAATTTTAAATTAGTTTAAACATATCTATCAAATATATATCATTTCTTTAAGATGATAAATCACTCTAGCATTTTGAAATACGTGGTACCTCCTTGTTGTCTATAGTCACCCTACAGTGCAGAAACACAGGAGAAATTCTTGCTCCCATCTAACCATAACTTAGTGTCCCTTGATCATTCTCTAGATCTCTTTCTTCTTGCCACTACTCTCTCCAGTCTTGATAACAACTATTCTAATCTCAACTTCTATGAGGTCAGCTTTCTTCTATTCCAAATACGAATGAAGTGATGAGGTATTTGTCTTTGTGTTCCTGGTTTTATCTCACTTAACATAGGGTCCTCCAGTTCCAGCTATGCTGTTGTAAAAGAAAGAATTTCCTTTTTTTTTGTAGCTGAATTGTATTCAAGTGTATGTATGTATATATATATAAATACATGTATGTAAATATGTATGTATGTACATCCCATTTGAAAATCTGTCCATCAGCTGATGAATACTTAGGCTATTTTCGTTTCTTAGCTATTGTGAACAGTGCTACAGTAAATATGGGAATGCTATACTGATTTTATTTCCTTTGTATATGTGCAGAGAGGTGGGACTGTGAGATGTTATGATGGCTCTATTTTAATTTTTTGAGGAACCACAATACTGTTTTCTATAGTGACTCTACGAATTATATTCCCGCCATCAGTGTACAAACTTCCCTTTTCTCCACTCCCTTGCCAGCTCTTGTCACCTTTTGGGTTTTTGCTTATTTGTTTGTTTGACATTAGCTATTTTTACTGGGGTGAGGTAATATCTCATTGTGGTTTTCATTTGCATTTCCCCGATAATTGGTGACATTCAGCATTTTCTCTTATCCTCTTGATCATTTTGAAGAGAGTAGTCTAGTTGTCTTGTAGAATGCCCCCCATTCTTGATTTCCCTTACTGTTTTCTCATGCTGTTTAATTTGTTCCTTTATGGTTTTGTATTTTCTGTAAATTTGAAGTTAAATCTAAAGACTTGATTAAATTCAGGCTAAAATTTTGGCAAGAATACTTCATGGAGAATCTTACGTGCTTCACATGCTTTACATGCTTCATAATTTCAACAGCAGTTGTCTGATATTTGTGATGTTAAATTTGATCATTTAGTTAAAATGATGACCACCAGATCTGTGCCTTATAAACATATTTTTTTCTCTGCAGTCTTAACAAGAAGTCCACGGGAGTGCACTTTGATATACTTTGAGCATCCTTTTCTCTGACAACTTGGTCTTAACAATTTTAGCCTCCGTTAGGGCTTCTTGTCTGAATCAATCATCTTATTGACTGTTGTAAAATTGTGATGTTCTAACACCATCACCTGTTAGCTGGGATTGATCTTCTACATAGCAGAGCTTTTGTTCATGGGCTGTGGTTAAACTCATGTATCAGTCATCTGTAGGGAAACACACATAACACAAGATGTATAAGTACATAAAAATTTACAATGGCCACCTGCAGAGTCAGATGAGGAAGAGTGCAGAGGGTCCGTTTGCACATTAGAGACGGAAGGATCCAGTCAAAGGTCTGGAGCTCACCGCAGTGTCCTGTGTAAGTCTGTATCTGGAGCCTGATGGGTCTGCAATGGAAGTCTGAAGAGTCGACACCGGAAGGCTGAAGGATCTGTGCCAAAAGCTGAAGAGTTTCTGCTACAAGCCAGGAGATAATGTTTAAGCTGAAGGTGAAGACGAGCTCCTCTGAAGAAACAGGGGCCGATCCGCCCTCCCTCATTCCCCTGTACACCATCAAAGTGAACCACCCTAGGGCCGGTCTTCCTCGTCTTCTAGTGTGGAGTTGCTGAGCCAATTTAATTGAACTTTTCTTACTCCAGTTGACACAGTCAGTTAACCATGGTACTCATGAACTATTTTACCTTCATTAAATATGAAGTAAAATGCTTAATTTATTTCAAGCTCTTGGAGTAAATGAGTCAGTGTAATAGTCATCTGCAAAAATGACAAATGATTTTTTTTCCTTTCTCTTTTTACCTCTTACATGTCAGAATGAGCTTCTTTATTTAAGAAATCACTATCAGTTATAATCATTTTCTTTTTATTGCTCAGATTTCTCCAAACTTAAGCATTGGAGTCCTACTCCTATGGGTTATGATACTGACAATGAACCTAGAGAGTGAAGATTTACTTGACATTCTTGTTTTGAAATTCATCCTGCTTGGTTTGTACAGTGGAATAAGTCTGTCCTCTGTGTTATTATGACACACTCCTAGTGATCCCTGATCACATTTTCTGGTCCGATAAAATGATTGAGGACCAACTTGTCCCAAACCTGAAGTGATCTATCTATTTCTCTAAGGAGCTTTGGTCCCCTTTAGTTGAGAATGCTATTCAGATCAGGGCAGTGGATCTGCTTAAATTTGCAAACTTTGAATGTTGTGTTATTCACTGCATCACTGAGAATGAGTGCAATTTGTACTGCGACAGAAATTGAAAGCACGAAAAGAGTTTAGAAAAGAGAAAATGCTACAAAAGACAAAGCAAATCTTCAAAGAGGTACTCTGCTTAAATTTTGAAAAACTTAATTAAAAAGAAAAGTGATCAGGCTTCTGTCACATATGACTTACAAAATTTGCAAATAGGCACTACAAATTCTTTTTCTAAATTGGGTTTTGGGAGTGTAGATTATATATAGCAAAATCATCCTTTTTTGGTGTTCAGTTTTGCATGTTTTGATAAAATATTTGCTATTCTGTAACCATGACCACAGTTAAGATATTGCATATTTCCTTTAACTCATAAAATTCCCTTGTGTTCTGTTGTAGTCTATCAACGCCCCACTCCCCAGTGCTCAGAATTCTCATATGATATAAAAATACTGCAATTTGCTTATCCATTGTCTGATTGATATTTAGATTATTTATAATTTGTGGTGATTATGTAAAAAAGTCATTATAAAATTTGCTCTCAGGCTTGAGAGATAGCTTGGTGGCACAGTGCCTGTCTGGCAAGTACAAGGTCCTGAGTTTGATTCCTGGTATCTCCCCCCACCCCCCAAAAAAATCACATTTCCTTTCAATATATAAAAGTCTTTATTGGTGCAATGAGCAGGTATATTCTGAATTTACAAAAATGTCAAGAGTAGAAAAATTTATGACGATAGAGGGAAGCTCAGTGGTTGCCTAGATGTAGGGGAGGTCAGGTGATGACAGCTAGTGGATAGAGTATTTTGTTTAGGGATAACAAAAATGATACGAATTTGATTGTGGTCATGGTTATACAACTGTCAATATGCTAAAATCTAATGAATCATACACTTTAAGTTTGTAAATTGTGTAGTATGTCAATTTTAATATTTCAAGGAAGCTATTTTTTAAAAAACATTCACTGTGAACTCTTTTATTCAAGCCTTTGTATAGTCATGCGCTTTTATTTCTCTTGGGTAAAGACCTATGAGTAGACTGATATACCACTGGCAAGTGCATGTTTCCCTTTGTAAGAAACTGCCCAAGTCACTTGCAGAGTTCCTATACTGTGTTATGCATCCACCAGTAGCAAATGAGACTTCCCCATGTCTGCATCCTTGCTAGTACTTGGCATTGTACACTTTTAAAAAGACTAAACATTTTAATAAATAGTAAGTTCTCTAATTAGTGATCAAAATAGTTAAATGGAGCAAGAAAGTGTTTATCATCAGCAACAGAATTTACACAGGTTGGATGAAATCCTAAAGCTTTGTGTTACTCATTTAAATAGGAACATGTATCGACTTCCATTTGTGCCGTTGCCTCAGCCCCACAAACAGTAGATGTAAGGCTGTGTCCTCTGTGCCCCTACTCTAGCCTCTCAAATTTACCCTTCCAAGAGGTGCTCATTCTTTGGGGTCTGTTTGAGACCCAACCTTTTGATGGACAGCTGCCACTCACTGTGCAGCTCCCTCTAGGTGGGAAACTTTAGAATTCAACCTTTCCTCTCTTCCTGCCCTGCCTCCTCTACACTAGGAATGAAAGGAAATAATCGGCTACTCTGAGAAGCTGCCAACCTCTATTCTAGAAAACAGGTTCTATGGTTAGGAAGCTTTTTCTCTAAAGACATAGAAAGGCTTCATGGGCTGCTATTGTTTATTTCTTTTTTTATTTTATTTTAAAGAGAATTTAAAAAAAGAACAATAGGAAAATGCCAACAACATAGACAAAAACAAACCAAACCAAAACAAAAAAAGAGAATGATACAGGGTAGAAGAAAACAACTCGATTGAGGGAAAGGAGAAAAAGAAAGAAAGAAGAAAGGGAATATATATATACACATAAGGATGGCTGGGATAACTGTACTGCTGATGTCTAATGGTTTATTGAAAGGAATAGTTAATGCTTTTTTTTAACTAATTGCATACTTATATCTGGTAATCTGAACAACTAATTTGAAGACAACAATATGCAATATGACAACCATTGTTGAATTACCATCATCTTGTTTGGTGAAATCTGTATCGTTTACAATTTTTTTGTTTTTATTTTTTATTCTCTTTAATGGTTTAATCAATCTTGTGTTCTTGCATCTGGTAATATGACCAATTTTGATGAAGGTAAAATATGTAATATAACAACTATTGTTATGGTTTATTTCTAGATGTCTCCCGAAGCCTCAAGTGCTCCTGGGTGGGGCTTTTGGGAGATGACTGACCATGGGTGTGTGATACTAAATTAGTGCCCTGATGGGTCATTGCTGAGTGTGATGTTGGGAATTGAAGCCTGGTGGGAACAGCTAGGTCACTGTAGGCATGGCACATATATATATATATATATATATATATATATATATATATATCTCCTCGTGTTATTTCTTGTATCTAGATGTCCCCAAAGCCTTATGTAGTCCTAGGTGGGGAATTTCAAAGGTGGCTGGATTAGGCACTGTGAAGGTGGATTACGAGCATGATGCCGGGATTAGGGGGTGGGTAATGGGAGCCCCACCCTCTGTGTGGGTGGCAGTAAGCAGTGGGTTTACAGCCTGGATGGAATAGGAAAAGGGGAAGGCAGGCCTGTTGCTGCTTCTGCTGCTGCTGTTTGTCTGCTGCTGATTGCTGCTTCACTGTCTCTTGCCTGCTTGTCCTGAACTACCCCTCCTCTGTGATGTTCCCCTGCCATGTCATTCTGCCTTGGAGCCAGCTGACTATGGACTGAAACCTCAGTAAGCTCTGAGCTGAAATAAACTTTTTCTCCTTTAACTTTGGGTGTCAGGTATTTTGTCAGCAATGAGAAAAAAAAAAAAAAAAAAAAAAAAATATATATATATATATATATATATATATATGTATATATAACCACTGGTGAGTTATCTGGGTAGTTTCCAGTCACTGATTCAAGATCCTTGAATCTTGAATGCATGGAATTGTAAAAGTCTAGTCTATGAACTGGCAGTCGCAGCTTCTCTGAGTAGGGAGGGGAATGAGAGATGAAGATTAACCTTGAATAAGCTAAACTGTTCAGAAGCCTATAAAGAATATTTCTGGGGAAAGTGTACTTTCTCAATGTCAGATTCAGCAAAAAAGCCACTCAGTAGATCAAATGCTTCCACTTCCTGACCGCAAGAATGTATCCCCACAGGAGCTGTGGTGTTTGGTGACCTACCAGCTGCAGGCTGGGGTACAGTATATCCAGATTTGACATTTGGGGAACCTTCAAATATTTAAGGGCTTTCATCTATTCTCTCCATTACTTCTTCCTTTGAGGATCATAAAAGCCTTGAGAAATGGCAAGCTTCCTTTTCAAAATGTCTTCATTGAATGCATCATTCTCATTTCATTAATTTTTAAAAGAACTTCTAATGTATTTGGGGTATCACTTTATGCCCATTGCAATGCAAGTCAGCTTTTCCAAATGCCTCAGTGGAAATAGTCAATTAGGCCATTTTCTATATGTTTTCTATTCATTTAATATATTTTTGTGTGTGTTTGAACATGTGTACTGCAGTTAGACAATCTGGGTTCAAGGTATAACTTGATGACTTCAGCAGCTGTTTTATATAGTCTTAAAATTTTAATGTACTTCCAATTTATTTTCTTCTTTACTTATTTTTGAAAATCCTTGACTATTGATGTTATTGCTTTTCTTTGTGCAAATAGTAAAGAACTTTTAAGATTTTCACACTCAGTCATACAGTAATTTCTGCTGCATTTTATTGTAAAAACAGGCTGTTTAATTGTGGGCAAGAAGTTTATCCTCAGTGACTTTTTAAAAAAATTCTTTTTCTTTTTGTAAAAGACCTTTTAATCAAGATATAACAAACATAAAGTAAACTAATCTCTAGTGTATGACTTGGTGAATTGTTATATACACCCATGCCATCCCATTAATTACCACTGCATTTTGTTCTCAGAGAAATAAATTATATTTAAAGTTCAAGTGGATGGTAGAATTCCATGATGTGAAGTACACATGGAGTTCTATCTAGAATAGTTAACTGTAGGTGAAAGTAAATACTCAGATATTAACAAAATCATGGCAATCATGATGCACATTGTTCTACTGGTTATTTCTGCCATGGCACACATTGTGTTACAATGTTAGCCCTGAGGTTCAGGTCCTACAGATCTTCTCTATGTATTGTGTGTTCCACTGTTCAAGGATGTGCTCACTTTACTATGAAACCAGCACATCAAGTTACTCAAAAGCTCATCTTACAATGCAGTATATAAAGGATTGGCTTTAGTCCACCTCTCCATATTGCCAACAAGTCCGTGGATCCTGGAGAGTGATGAAAATCTGAACTTGAGCATTTCCCACCCACCTTAACATTGCCACTCTTAGGGAAACAGGACCCTGATTCACTTTGCAGTACAGACTTGAAGTTGATTTGTTTGAATCTACCAAAATACCACTTCAGTTAAATTTTACTTAATTCTACCTTTCCTGGAATCCTATACAAATTCATCTTTCTTTTGTTTGGGTGAGATGATCGGTGGTTCCCTCATACATGTCTTTGTGAGGGAACGATACATCTGCTCTGCTGGACTACAGATTTGTTCCCAGGTGTCTTAAGCCAATTAGGCTAGGACAGTAGATTTTATTATTTCTCTTTTTAAAGACAAGGAAACTAAGGCTCAAGAAGTTAAATAAAGGGTACAAGGGGCACCAATAATATGTGGTCACAGAATTGAAATGAGATCTTAAGGGTAACAAAGCCCAATCTTTGTCCAGATGCCATTCTGACCTCTTCCTTTTGGCCTCATTCCACTGGATATATCACACTGCTTTTGTTTAACAAGCCCACCCACTATAAGACCACAAAAACCACTTTTACCTCTTTGTTCCTCCTCATCACAGCTAGTATCTAACTATGACACAGCCTCTATTTCACAAAGTATGGTTTCAGTTTTTTAGTGTTCTTCTCTGCTGGGAACCTGAATGAACCATGCAACACTTAGTTCTGTTTCTTTATTCCTTGGTCACACCAGTTGGTAAATATTTCTAATAGACTTCGGATCTTCATTTTCTTCATGCTTGTGCTTATGCTTCTTTTTGTTGTTTTGGACTCCCTTGCCCACAAATCTTTGCCTATACAAATCTTTTCCCCCGTCTCCCCCTCCTTCTCCCTCCCTCCTTTTCTTCTTTGCTTTCTATCATACCAAGGTCCTTTGTTGCAAAGAACAGAAACTATGCTACCTGTAGTCCATTTTGCAGAGAATTAATTTATAAATGACATTAGGTATTTCAAAGAAACATGTTTTTTTGACTTGAAAGATACTTGACAGTATTGGTCCAGGGTAGACAACATCTGTTGCCTGGCACAGATAGTACAGTTTCCAACTCTGACACAAGGGGGTACTAGACCCTTTTTGGCTGTACTGCAAGCTGGGCATCTACACTACTGTCCGTGTGGGTGCCCCATTTACCTCTTAGTCTCCAGGTCAAGCCTTGCATAGTATATCCAACTAGCAGAGCCTAGGTCCTATATCTACTCCATATTTGCAAGGGCAGCTGGGAAAGAGATTTTAGTGTCTATCTTAAGTAGCCATGGACTTAAAAATTGGAGAAGTCTCACCAAACAGGAGCAGCATTCAAATAGCATAGATGCCAAATAAAAATGATAAATGTTCATTACACTGTGTCCGGCTAGGATTTGACCTGGGAAGCCTTCTCTGAAACTACAGCAAGAATGAAACCATCTTTGTTCTGACCCTCTGGTATACTTTGTTTTCCTACATTATTACAATTGTAAGAGATGAAATTCATACATCTCTTATCTCCTTACTCTTTTGTCAATTCATAACTTTCAATTTCCATGACAGTACTTTTTCCATTGAGTCTTTGCCCATTTAAACTTTATTTCATGCACTGGTACATTTGGTTGAAAGGATGGGGAAATTAACAAAGGCCAGGAGCAGTCCTCAGCTAATGAGCAACAAAAGATGTATAAAAACTTCAGCTTCCTTGCTCTTCAGGTGAGCTAACCCAAAGGCGTGTGTTTATTGTTTTACTTTTTTTGGTACCAGAAATCAAACGTATGGCCTCGCACTTGCCAGGCAGGCACTGTGCTGCTGAGCTATATCCCCAGTCCCAAGGCATGTGTTTAATAATAGTTGCTACCAGTTTCCTGGTGGGCATAGGTTCAGTGCCCATAGCAACAGATAGCTTGAAAACTTCTTCAGTGGTTGTTTTCCCTTCTGTGTCTCATTCCTCTCTCAATGTCAACTTCATGTCCCAACTACTGTGCTTACATCTCAGTTTCAGAATCTGCTTTTGTCTGAACCTAGAATAAGACAGCAGTCTTCCCCATGTAACAGACAGCAAACTTCTTATTCATCTCTCGTATAAGAATCTCAAAGCATTGCCATTTGCCTCTTATGATACCTAGTACAGTCCCCTGTACATAGAGATACTATGGGTGTTGTGATAGTTAATCTTGATTGGCAGTTCAAGTGGCACTTATGAGATTAGTGAAGCACACGTCTGGGCGTTTCTGGGTGGGTCACTGGAATGTGGTTGTGGAAGCTGTATCTGGCCCATGACTGCTTCCTCTTTGGCTCTCTATATAATTTTCTCTGCTTCCGAGCCATCATGAGGTGAGCAGCTTTCTTCTCTCATGTCCTTCTGCTATGATACTTCTGTCCTGGAGCTAGGAGACCGTGGACTAGACCCCTGAAGCTGTGAACCAAAATAAATACTTTATTCTTTAAGTTGTTGGTATCTGGCATCTTGTCTCATTAATGGAAAGGTGATTGATACAAGTATATATTTTAATTCATTGAGTTGAATTAAATTAGCAGTGAATTTATACTGGGGTATAGTGATACAGTTTTACTCTTTTGAGAAGGAATCACGAGATGTTATTAACAGTGGAGTTTTAAATTTAAACTTTAATTCATTTATTTATTTGGCATTGGAGATTGCACATAGGGGTGTAAGCATGTGCTCTACCGTGAAACTACATCTCCATCCTCAATAGTGGTTATATTTTATACAAACAATTAGAGCTGCTGAACTTCTAATTTTCTTTCACATATTAGTATTACTTTTTACAATGTCAACAATCTCAGGAAATTATGGCCCACTGTGGCCACATATTAGTGGCCACATCATTCTGAGCCCTTGAATGTTGAATGGCCTGCCAAGGTTTAAGCCATGTGCATAAAACACCTGGTGAGGAATGCTGGAGATAGCCAGAGGGGTCTCAGTGACCCTATAGTGGCCTCCTTAACCTTAGACCCCTAGCCTGAATGTGCCTTCATGAAGTAATTCCTTTTCCCAGGCCCATTCTTTGAAACATCTCTCAGATCAGTGATTGCTCATTTATTTCTTGAGTTTTTTGCTTTGAGATAGGCCCAGGGTTTTTGGCCAGTGAATATAATTTCAGTGGGTTTGATGGGTAATAATAAATAAAATAAATAGTGAGTGTTATGTAATAGTTGGCAGGCTCTGAATGGTTTGGCTATGGCTCTCAAAAAGAATGAAGGAGGGATGTGGTCAACACACAGGAATGAATTTTGGATGGAGCCAGGCTAACACGCTTTGCATACCAACGTTGTGTGGGAGGGTAGAGTAAAGCAGCACAGGGGCCACGACAGCACCCCTCCCCAGGCTCTCTGTCTCTGTGGAGGCACTGAAGAAGCTCCTGACTTTCTTGCATGTTTCTGGCAGGAGCTCTGCTCTTCTCAGGCAGGGCCCCCACGCTTCTCATTTCATTAACACCCATGGCCTCAGTGGCATCATTTTCCTTGACATCCTCAGGATTAATCTCACTAAGGTTTTAGCTGCGTGTAACGAGTGGAAATTACCATGGGAAGCCCATCCCCATTCCTCAATCCCCAGATTCTCATTTATGAAAATATCTGTGTATCTGCTTTATGGATTTCATTTCTCATTCCTCTCTAGCTCTCAGAACTCTTCCCATGCACCCGTGGAATGCTATGTGCGGACAGAATATCCCCTCTTTGCTGATATCTCTTTCATTATCTTGCTTCATATCTGCTGTTTTCTAGAACCTTCTCCTTCTGCAGCCCTCCGTTAAGGGGGTTTGGCTCTTGAATGCATCCCTGGGCCCATAGAACCTGTTTGTTTCTTATTGCTTCCCAAACCATCATCTTGCCCTCAATAAAAACACTGACTTTTGAAACATTGTACTGTCATGTATCACCCTCCTTTTGGTTGTCAGGATCACTACTTAGTTCGAGAGTACTTCCTCTCGTTTCTGGATCACTGTCACTTTCTCTAGCACTATGCTCATCACATATTTCATGATTTTAGTACGTACACAGATGAAATTTCCAGTGGCTTTGACTTTCAATACCTTCAAGTCTCCTCCTCCAAACATCTCAGCTTGTATTTTACCCCACCAATTCACTCAACCAATGGTTTCAACCTTAAGTATCCCAATATGTGACCATCTCTTCTCACCCCATTCATCATATTTTATTTGCATCTACCTATGTCATTCTTGATCTCACCATTAACACCCATGGTGTCAGTGGCATCATTTTCCTTGAATCCTCAGGATTAATCTCATTAAGGTTTTAGCTGCGTGTAACAAGTGGAAATTGTGTTGTATTGTCTCAAATAATAACCACTATCCTTAAAATTATGCTGTTATTATTTTTTTTAATTTAAGTTTTTGGTACACTTTAGGTATACATAATGACCATATTCATTATAGGGAATTTATATCTGTACATGCTATATCTTGATTCCTCTTTGAAAAACTATACTCTTAAATTTTCTTAATTTTAACAATGAATCACATATGTATCACATGTGCGTCGCATATGCATGTATTCTTAAGCAGTATATTGCTTAGAGTTTTTGTCTTTATATTGCATGGAATCTACTGTAACACATTTTTTGCATTCCATGCTATAAAGAAGTTTCTATGCAGTTGTGAATGGCTGGAGTTTGTTTTTACTGCTATGTAACCTTCTGGAGTTTGAATTTACCAAAATTTATTAGGCTGTTTCCAAATCTTTGGTATCAGTAATTCTTTATACACAACCTACATTTATTCTCTTATTTATGTTTCGAAGAGTTTCTATGAGAAGAACTGATGTATCAAAGGGAATAAGCAGGTTTAGTTTTACACCGTGAGTACATAATTATACTTCCCTTCCCCTTATTCCAGGCAATTACCATTAAATTCTGATTTAAAACTATTTGCCATTGTTAGGACCTGTGGCCATGAACTATGCCATGTATTCACTCTTTTCAGTTCCTGGTTTACCGAGCCTATATTCCACCTACGTCTTACTGTTTACACACATCCTCAGTTTACTTGTCTCTTCTTCCTTGATTGTGCCTATCTGGTAAAAATCCTAGTTTTAGTGATAGCTGAAACTCTGAAGTTCTGTGCCTATGCCCACTAGAGGATATGGCTACAGGTAGTACCCAGGCCCTCTGACTGTTCTCATTACATTCACGACCACTTATTTTAACCTAGCCTCCTGTGGTAATTGCCAATCATACTTCCCTAGTCCACTAGTTCTCCCACACTTCTAACAGTTTTACACCTTCTCATCTTGTCTCAAATCTCTATGCCTCTTGCCACACTGTTGCTCTTCACTGATGACCTTGCTTTTTCACTAACAAAACAATCAATCGGAAAAGAATCTCAGCTGGCCCCCTATTCTGCACTGACTTCCCTACCCTCACACATGACTGTTGTATTTTTTCCATTGCTGTGGAACAGATTACTCCAACATTTAGTAGCTTAAAGCATGATTTATTGTTATCTCACAGTTTCTGTGAGCCATGAGCTCAAACACAGCTCACCTGCATCCTCTCTTTGGCTCTGCTTCTCCTAGGACGATTGTATTGTAGCTGAATGCTAATAAGCATTTATTACAAAATGAGTTATACCCTGATCCTCAAGGAAAAATATTTATTAATAAGAAACAGGCTGCCTGGCAAAGGTCACGTACATTTTTATACCCATACAGAACACATACTTGGTAAAATAAATATTGAACTATTTATAAATTATAAAACTCTCTGTAGTCAACCTTTTTCTTAGTATTGATATAATGGACATCTGGAAGAGAGAAAGCAGAATGCCTGCTTCAACTAAGGCCCAGATAATTTGCAGATGAATCAATGATTTAATCATGAAGAAAATAAAGTATAAAGTACCAGGAAAAAAAGAAATAAATATTTTTATTATCACACAATAGGAAACACTTTCCCTGGTAGAGACAAAACCCAGATGTTATATAAAAAAGATTAGTAAATTTAATTAAATGATAATAAAATATCTACAAGATGATAAAAATAATAAATGGAATGAAATGACAATTTAAAAACCAGGGTAATATTTGTAGCTCATATTACAGATGAAGAATATATACAGTATTTAAAAGTCCTGACCAATAATTAAGTAAAAAATCGTTAACCTACTAGCATTTTCTCTTTTCTAAACTCTAGTTTTGCCCTCTCAATTTCTGCAAATTGTACTCATTCTCAGTGAGCTAAACACATTAAAAATAAGGCAAATAACATTCAAAGTTTGTAAATTGAAATATTTTCATCAAAATCTGTAAATTACAGTAAATGCAAAATTTTTATAAGATAAAAAATATTGTAGGGGAATATACAGACATTGTTATCATCTTTGTTCCCTAAACAGTATAGTATAACAACTATTTGTATAACATTTATATTACATTAAGTATTTTTATTAATCTAGAGATGATTTAAAGTATATGGGAAGATATACACAGCTTACATGTAAATACCGTGCTGTTTTATACAGGGGTCTTGAGTATTCATGGCTTTTAATAGCTGGGGGAACTGGAACTAATCTCACAGACAGAGGAACAATGGTAGAGATAATTTTAAAAGAATTAAAATAAATTAGTCTATAAGCAACAGCACAAAAATATAGTATTGCAAAAGTGAGGATCTATTTACTACATGTACTGAATAGGACAAAGAAGAGTGGTTTCATATGTAAAAGGTATCCTTGGCTCCCGGGATAGTAGCTAGATATTGTGAATCTGTGTCTTGCTTTTAACTTTGACTTTTGGAGCCTGAGGCAAGTGAATTAAGCTAGTCAAATCTGGATAATAATATTTAATCATCAATCTGAGCACCACATTGTGCAAATCAGTTACTTGATGTTGGTAAAATGCTTTGAGGGTGTAAAGTTCCAGGCTGCAAGTGCAAGCTTGTTCAGACCTGTGTGCTGTCATGGGAACAGAGACTAGACTCAAGACTTTGAGATTTCCTGGCACTATTCAGTTAGACAAATGCTTTTAAAGTGCCAGTGTTTCCAAATGTTTCTTAAATCCATTTGTCCAGAAAAAAAACTTCATTTTATTTGCATTTTCTAATCCTTGTCTTTTCTTCAGTGGTGACAGAGGTTTAGTAAGTAAAACTTGAATGTAATGATTTGTAGGAAATGTGTTATTTTCAGGGAAGGGAAGCAAGTCTAACATATGATTATAAACTTTTCAAAAATAGCTAGCTAGAGAATGATGTTGGCTTTTGAAGAATACACATTAAATTAATCTGTAGGAATATAACATCCTTAAAAAGAAATGTACTGCCGAAGAAGGTTTATGGAAATGAGAGTGTTGGTAGACAATTTTCATGGGTCTTTCACATTTTTGCACATCTTGCAAGCAGTGCACAGACTCTATTTCTTCCTAAATAATTCTTTCAAAGATGTTTGTATAGTTGACAGCCTTAGAAGATAGAGATAATGCCTCCCTCTAGAGCAAACCGCAGACTTGTTTACACACTTCACAAAAATACAAACTAAGTTCAAAGCCCCTTTCCTGTAATGCAGTGCGAGACATTATACATACAGATGTCACCAGGTCCTGTGGTAATGGAGGACTTGGTGAACTGGTGCAGATTTGCTGATGCTCTGGCTACTGTTATTGCTGTGAGTAATAAGTTCTCTTTACACTTTGACCCTGGAGTCTTTTGTCTTCTCAGCATTTGGGGCAGGGTGCCTCCTTAGCTTGCATTTAGGGTAAATTGTCAAGCTTCTCCCAGCTCTTAGAAGAGAAACGTCCACTTTAGCACAACTATATAATAGAAATACAATGCAAGCCACTCATGAACCATGTAACAGAATTTAACAGCCACATTCAAAACCAGAAATGGCTAACCCGCCCCAAAAGGTAAAGTATCGATTTGCTCATGTTATTTAAAAGAGTACACTATTTGAATTATTATCTCAATATGTAACCAATATAAAAATTAAGGAACAATTTTTCTTTCTTTGGCACAAAGTCTTCAAAGTCATAAGCATTTTTTATACATACAGCATACCTCAATCTAGACGAGCCACATTTCAAGAGCTCAAGAGCTGTATGTGGTCAGCCACTGGCATTCATTTTGAATAGTGTAACTCTTGTCTGTAAAATACGGTAAAATGAAAATTCTTAAGCCTAAAACAGATATTCCTTTAAAAAGTTAAATCCAGAACGTCAGTGATATTGCTTATTGACCTTGTTGCTCCTGAGATTCTGAGCCATGTCCTGCATGTTCCAGAATTAATTCTGACAGACTTGTCAGGAAATCCTTCATGCATTATTTAATCTTTGCATGCCTTTAAAGTACATTCAGAATTGTGGGTTAGTCTGCAGCTGCCTGTAATAAGATAGGAATGTAGGATAAGAGTCATTAAAGGCAAATTTGACACCAATCCACCAAGCCATGCCTTGTCTTTGTGTCTCCACAATTTAAATACACCTTAAGTTCCCTTTCCAGTTCCCTCCTTGGAGAATTGCCTACTCAGCTAGGAGAGCGGGCAAAGATCATAACCGCAGCTCATATGATGTTAGCATTTGAATAGGAGATTGGATACACACCCAGTTTTGATGGAGAAAATAAAAGTAACTTCAACCCTGGCAGACTTTGCCCCAGTTTGCTCAAGGCGGCCGCGTGGTCATGTGTGGTACGGCATGCAGCCCTGGCAAGGGAAGAAAGTAAATGAGACCTGAGGGGCAGTGATGTGCTAAAAAAACAAACCTTGAAAAATAAGTCGAGAAAGAACAAGTACTGGGAATTTGGATTGTGGCCCTTCTCTTCTCCCCCACTCTTCTCACACCGTCTCCTCATGAATATTACGTTTAGTTACCCGAAACTAATTTGTGAAACATATGATTTTAATTTTCAAAGTCAAATGAATTTAACATATATCACTTAATAAAAGCTACCAATAAGTGGTCAAGTTTAAATTTTGAACATCATACCTAAGTTTTTTCTTACAAGAAGAAACGAAAGTTCATCCTATGATTGTGGTAGTTCGTAGTGAGGTGACAAGTTTCTAGGTTCATGGCACTCAGTACAGAGGCAGCAGAGATTTTTTGGTGGATTTCTCCCTCCTTGTTCTGGTGATCACAAAACAGTCTGGCATTAAGGCCGGAAGAGGTGGGAAAAGAGCCATGTATGAAAAGAAACAGACCAAGAGAAAATTAATTCTCTCACTTTCTCCTCTTGAATACTATATGGGGCACTCCCGAAATATGCTCAGGTGGATGCTTCTGCTTGATCTGAGCACTGCATTTCATCAGCTTTTAGTCAGCTCATGGCCCTAGTAAGTGATATTTATTAAAACGGAGGTTTGGAAAGGTTGTTTTGGCTTGTGTCAATAGAGAAAAGAAATTTCAGAACTGGATTGGAGCTCTTCATACAGATGGGCCCTCGCTCGGCATCTAGGGCATTGAAGAAGAGCGACACTGATAGGTATAGTAAGAACCCCTGAGATCCTGGGGGCCTCCCAGAAGACGATGGGGCAGGGTAGTGCTTAAGCATCATTTATTCAGCTGTTTGTCAATTTTCCATCTCTGAATCCTGGTCACTTTTATGTGATGTTTCTTTTAAAAACTCATGCATTCTTCTTGGGAGGCCAAATGCACAGTGAGGTCTGAATGCTTTCTTTCCCTTGCCCCTCAGGGGTACACTGATCTCTTGACATAGAGGGGCCCATCCTTGAAGCAACATCCATTTCCTAAGCTGCTGGGAAGGATTAATAGCCAGAATGGCTGCCGACTTCAAAGGCCCGGATGATCTCCTGTAGCAGGTCAGACCCTGGAAGTGCCTGTGTTGTGAACAGACACCTGGACAAACACAAAGGATGTAGCATGGTTCTTTATTCCTGCTACTCATTTCCCTGAGCAAAATTTGTCAGGACTACCTTCTCATGCCTCACATCATAAAGAAGCTCTTGTGTTACTGGGAGAGGGGGAAGATGGTGTCAGATGAGAAGCTGCTCAGAGCTCAGCCTTTCATCTTTGGATACACAGCCAGCAAGTACATCTGGAGCTTGCTGTGTCCAGCAGCAGTTGGCACCACTGTGAACCTATAATCCCTCTCCCTTACTATGGCTATCTCTTGTCTTTGACACTCTCAGCCAAGTACTCATCTATGGATCTTGCCCAGAACATGCATGTACATGCAGCATCTCAGCATTCTGCCCTGTGCCTGATTCTGTACGAACACGATAAATACTTGGTGAATGAATAAGTGAGTTACTGATTGAACTCCTAAGTCAACTCTAGAACAAAGCTATATTTTTAGTAGCTGAACCATTTATCTCAGTTTGGCTGCCCTCCATAAACAAACTCCGGAATGTGGATTTGAGTGAAAATCATTTATTAGGAAGTGATTCCAGGCAACACCAATAAGAATAAGGAAGTGGGACAGGCCAGGGACTGTGGCCAATAGAAAACACCTATTCAGCAAATGTTCACTGTGGGCAACTGGGGCATGAGCTTGCCGGGCAGCTCTGAGAACAGTAAAGAATGTACTTTTCCCACAGGAGATACAGCTCAGCAGCACAGCCCCTGCCTGGCAAGAGGAAGGTCCTGAGTTCAATTCCTGATGCCAAGAAAAGTATGTGCTTTTCCCATCTGAAAGGTGAAAGAGCTGGAGTCTGTAGGTCCTTATCCACAGTTTGCATTAGCCATTGGTGAAGGACTCTTTCTAGGCACATTGTCAATCTGGCCTGTTGTGTTCCAGACAGAATAGGCTCTTGGGACCAAACACCTCTTCAGACAAGGTGTATGTTGGTAGCTGTGAGTCAGACTCTTAGATACACAAAATTTCAGAGGATGTTTGTAGCGTCTGCAGCACCATTTCACTCACTCCAGCTTTTGTTCCTTCAATTTCTCCGGTTAAGATCACATGGGGGGAGGGTTCCCTGGTTCCTTCAGCCCTAGGGATGATAATTCCAGAGACTACAGCCTACTAGAATGGATAATCTTCCCTTTCTTATTGCTACTGTCCTAGCAGGGTGGTTATTATGAACACATGCTTCAGCAAAGCACATACTAATCTTGCAGCACACCCTGCTTGCCTTTGATCCTCTTAGCTTCACCTACAACTTCACTATCTACATCTCAGTGCTCATACAATGGAGCAAACAAGGCTTGTATTTAAAGTTGAGTGTCGTAATTCAGAGGGGTTTCGTGGTACTATCCTGTCACTCCTCACAAAACCATGCACCTTGGGCCTGGGAGGGACCTTAAATATCACTTCATTTAATGAGATCATTTTACATATGATAAGACAAACGGCCAGAGATATGAAATGCTTTGTTCAAGCTGGCAAGAGTCAAGATATGGTAAAGCCCTCCCAAACCCAGTGCCAAGCTTCTGCACTGCCTGCGCTACCAATTCCCTAGAGCCCAGGAGAATGACATTGGGAAGGAATTGGGACAAAGTTCAGGATGGGAGTAAAGGACTTAGGTGGTGGAGAGGGAAAAGGACCAAGAAAACAGAAGTTCAGGAATCTGTATCAAACTCTTAATAAATGCCAGATATGCCTTGAGTCTTACAGAATTTATCTCTTTCTTGCGACAAAATCTTCTTGGAGAAAAGTTTTATAGTTCTATCAAATTGATAGAGCATGGATTTTTTTTAGGAATCCAACAGTGGTTGTTATATTGCACATTGTTGTCTTCAAATTAGTTGTTCATATTATCAGATACAAGGATGCAAAATCGGTCCAAAACTTACAAAGAAAAAAATTTAATCATTAACTACTCCTTTCAATAGACCAGCAGAAATCAGCAGTACAATTATCTCAGCTATTCTTGTAAATACATATATATTTTTCCCTTCCTTCTTTATTTCTTTTTTCTTTTCCCTCTCCCAGTTGTTCCTTCTCTTTGAGCAGTTTCTTTCCCTTTCACAATATCTACTGTACCTTTCAGATTTTATTTACTCTTTCAGGTTCTTGCACTAGGGAGACAATATGATGTTTATACATACAGGTCTGTTTTATTTCACTGAGTATGGCCTCTGGTTGCATCCATTTCCTATAAAACTTCAAGTATATCTTTTTTATAGCTGAGTAATACTCTATTGTATAAAAATAGCACACCTTTTTTATCCATTCCTCAGTTGATGGGCATTTGCATTGTTTCCAAGATTTAGCTATGACAAATTGTGCTGCTATAAACACGGGTGCACATATATGGCTGTGGTATGGCTATCATCAAGAAATCAACCAAAAACAAGAATATGAATTTTTTAAAATAATTTTTAGCTAGAAATGAAGGTGCACAACTGTAATACCAGCACTTTGGGAGGCTGAGGCCAGAGGATTCAAAGTTCGAGTCCCATGTGGGCAATTTAGCAAGATTCTGTATCAAAATAAAAAATCAAAAAGGGCTGGGGATATACCTTAGTGTGAAGACTGGGCTCAAGGTTCAATGCTGAGTACTACAAATCAAGTAATTTTTTTATTTTTTTCATAATTGATCTCTTCTATAGCTGTATTCCCGCCTAATCACAGAAAAAAAAATAACATAAAAACTTGAACTTGCCCATTTAAAGTATCGGAGTTGCCTAGAGACTGACTTGTGAAGCCAGCAGCTTTCCTCTGTCAACAGCCAGAGACAAGTTACTAACTTTCCCACGTGCCTGAAGAAACTCCATTGTTGGCCCCTGTGCACCAGGGCAACCCAGACACTGACAGTTGGCAACCTTTAGTGTGAACATCCTCTGCTTCCTTCTGGTTAAGACATTGAGGACCTTTTAAAGTCTTAAGATACTTTTTGAGATAAACAGCACATTAAATGATTGCCATCCTGTGACACCTCTAAGGGGAGGAATTTGTCAGGTTGGGCCAGGTGGGAAGCTAGCTTTCCGCAAGAACCCACAGGAAAGCCAGGGGGTTAGGGGCAAAGTAAAAGGGCGAACAAAGAGGTATGGGGAAGATGGAAAGGACTTTCGGGAAAGGCAAATGTAGCCTGGGCTATATGGGACCCATGTGAGGGCCTGGGGAGCCTGAGCAGGGAGCTGGAATTGGGATTGGAATCTAAAGGCCAGAGTAGAACCTCTGCCCAATACAGGGGCCGCTGGCTGTGGACAAGACAGAGCAAATATTGAGACTGGAGCTGAGCATCTCTCAGGACCCAAAGCTGACATTTTGGTCATCTCTGTACACACAGAATCAGGGCGGTCAGAACCTTGTCTCTTGACCCCCATCTGAAGGTCACTGTGCTTGTCACAGATGGCTAAACCCATCAGTGTTCCAAGGGCTAAGGATACCCTGCGGGGCCCGTGTGGCCCTCTCTGAGCCTTGATTTCCTTTGATTCTGTTGTTCTTGTTCCATCCAAGTGAGACCTCTGTTCCCATTCTGAAGGCCACTGTTAAGTCCTATTCACTCTCAATGACTCATTTAGTTCACTGGGAGTTTGGGTTTTTAGAAGGTTTTCTCTTTTAAATTTTTTTTCTTCTCCTTTTTAAGAAAAGGTCATAAAGAGCTTTAAGATGCCACGCATGAAAAGCTCTGGATAAATGCAGCTTGTACTGGATTGTAAAATACTGTATTGTTCTGATCTTAATTCCTTGTGTGAGACTGGAATTGGCAATTTCCTCCTCAGAGGCAGAGGCGGAATACCAACAGGCTAAGGCTGCAAGCAAGGAGGAACACCCCAGGAGCCCCGAGGCCTGGGGATGCTCCGCAGCGTTTATGGGTCACAGTGAGAAATTCTCGTCTGGGTCCAGATTTATCTTCCTGGTGTTGGCATTATGGTAAAATAATATTTTTATAAAGACCCACATCTCTGCTCTATGAAGCAGCATTTAAAGGCTAGGATGCTGCTGCCTGAGCTCACATACAGTCACAAATTACATCTAGGATTTCCCCTTTGCCCTCTAGCTTTGGACACACACCTTATATTGTTTGTGACTATCTTCACTGAAGTAGGGAGTCCTCCTACGCTGGAGACCAATTTCACCTTGAAGTTCTCCTTCTCTCTTCTTGACATTCAGTTCAAAGTGTTGTCTAGCTGGGCCATTCGTGCCAGCAGGAGCAAGCGTCCCTTACATTTGTCATGTGTGGCTGGCTTCCTGGCTTTGCCTTATGCTGCTGGGAGTACCTCATCCCGTCTTTCTGTCTGGGTAGAGCATATCACTTTGCTTTCAAGCTCCTGGCATTCATAGAATCTGCCTACTTCTGGTCCTGCCTGTCTCTCCATTGTGTGTTCTTTACTTATCACTGTCATGAACACACATTCTAAACCCCTCTTTTGTTTGAATTTAATGCTCAGGTTAGATTAGAAAGTCCTGGAAAGCTGTGTCATTTCCCTAGTTTGTATCTGCTTTCATATAAATCCAGTATTTATTAATAATACCCTCCTTCATACATTCCCATTGATTGGTTTTTTTATTGGTCAGTTATTGGTTCTTTGAGACCTAGGTGTCTGAGACCGTACTTTGCTGAGGGACTCCAGGATCATCACAAGTGTCCCTTGTGCTATCTCTTCACCTCGTCTCAAAAGCAAGACACAGCATTTGCTTCAATTTCCAGGGAGAAAAGACCTGCCTTTGAACATTCAGCGAGATTCAGGAGACTTTTAGTAAGTGCGGAGAGCGGGAGAAGAGCTGCCCTGCAGGATGTGGCATCTCACCACTTTCTTCTGCAGGTGACCCCAGAGTCCTTGTGCCTGGGGCTGTGCTAGCAGTCACCTTAAGTGACTTTAAGAGCAAAGTGCTCACATGTTTCTCCTGAACAAACATCAAGCTTTCTCCAAGAATCATTACATAAAATTCTCATTATTCTTATTTTCCCAGCCTCACTGCCCAGAGTGGTTGTGTTTGTCCTTTCTGGATCGAGCTATAAAAAGTGTTCGTCAGAGAATGCAGCCACCAAGGGAACGGGGTTAAAGACAGACTAGATATTTTACAACTTCCCAGTAATCATACTGTCAGGCTGAGCCTTCGGCCCCAGTGTTAGCACCAAGGGATACCGAAAGTAAGGTCTGAGCCCCTAGTAAGCATTGCCAAAAGTGCCCCTCACAGTCTGGGCATGAAAATGTAAACAGATCTGCCAGGCAGAGAGCTTGGCAGCTCATAAGCCCCCAGTCCCCACCAGCAGCTGCTCCACGTGGGTGTCTGTGCACCTCTGGCCGGGTCGCTCCTTCGCCCAGCTCCGGACAGCATCTACTCGGTTTGCTTCCTCACCAGGCCTTCTTCCTGCCTACGGAAAGAGTGGGTTTTTTAGTAACATAATTTGAGAACTGCAGAGATTTCATGTCAGGGAAAAGCAGAATTGGCACTTGGGTTACCGCTATTGACGTTCTAATGCGGGTCTCCTCTTTCCGAAGGAGCCCTGTTCTGAATCTTGCTCCCAGGCTCCCCTGGCTGTGTGGCCTTTTGTGCTGCTCCTTCGGTCGTTCCGCTCCTCAGATGTGCACACACTTTAAGTAACAGTCCCGCTTGAATTTGCTCCTCATTTCCCCAGCTTCTGTGCCTGGGGGCTCTCCAGCACCCTTCCTTTTCTCTCGCTAATGTTCCCCTCTCCGCCTTGTTGACTCGCCAATTTATTCAACTCTAGCCTCCCCTTCCTCCCTTAACTCTTTGCCATTCCTCACGCTTGCCCTCACTGGTGAACATTCCTTCGCTGTGTGTGTGTTTGTGGGTGTGTGTGTATGTGAGTGCAAGTGTGAGAGAGACAGAGAGAGAAAAGGGGAGGAAGAGAGGGAGGGAGAGAGAGGTAAAAGAGAGAGAAAGAAGCGGGGTGGGGGGGAGAGGTGAGAGCTTAGAAAATTAGCTGTTTTGGTCCCCATATCTCTAACGAGGTGGATAGACGTGTACCTGTTGTCTGATGTCTGTTATGCTGTGATCTGCTACAGCCATTTAAAAATCCTGATTGTATTAGTTTGTTCGTCATTACTCTGATTAAATACCTGAGAAAAGCTTTACAAAGAAAAGAGATTTATTTTGTTTCACATTTCTGTTTAAAGGGCAAGAGACAAGAGACAGCATCTGGTGATGGGTCTTCTTGCTGGCAGAGTCCAGAGATGGTACAAGGGCACTACAATGTCAAGAGACAGGGCATATATGCACCTATGTGTGTGTGCATGTGTTCCAGCCTCTCTGCCTCTTTTTAAAGCCATTATTATTCAATACAAGTGCACCATCCTCATGACTATATCTAATCTTAATCACTTTCCAAAAGCCCCAGCTTTACATATCATGTCATAGTTGGATCAAATTTCCACCCTCTTTATATGTCATAATGGGTATTATATTTCAATACAGGAACCCTTGAGGGACATATTAAACTATATAAACCACAGCAGACCTGTATCTTGCTTGTAGTGTAAAGAACACTTCAAGCAAGATTAGTTAGTTTAACTATACTGGAGAATAATTTTGCACTTTGTGTAAGAACTTTACATACTCTCATATTTTGATCTAGTAGTTTTATGCTTAAGAATTTATTTCAAGAAAAAATTGAATATAAATGTTTCATTTTCCACAAATGTTCATTTCAGTGCTAAAAAAATGGAAATAAAAAACTTCCCCAAAGTCCAACTATTGGAAACATTACGTAAATTTTGGTACAGTCAAGGGTTGTAATATTATGGAATAACAAAATAATGTTTATAGAACCTGTTTTATGACTTGGGAGAAATACAGGAATATGAATGAGAAAAAGCAGATGACAAGAAAGAGTTTATATTAGAGTTGTCCTTTTAAATGACCAAGAAAAGATAGAAAATCCAATGAGCATTGTTAGATCAATTTTTATTTTCCATACACATGTTTGATTCTTATACTACATCATTTATAAAAATAGATTAAAAATGGACAAAGGAACTATATCATAGCTGCTTAAGACATTTGAAGGATATTAGTTAGCTTTCCCCATGCTGGACATGATACCTAACACCACAGATTAGAGGAGGAGAGGTTTTGGCTTTCAGTTTCAGGGGATTCAGTCTATGATAAGTAGCCTTCAAGGCAGAGAGGTCATGGTGGAGAGCTTGGTGGAGCAAAACTGTTTAGCTCATGGTGGTCAGGAAGCAGAGCAGGAGAACAGCACCAGAGAGGAAGGGTTGAGGAATCAGGTATAGAGTCCCAGGTCACACCTCCACGACCCACCCAGACACACCCACCGATGTGTTTTACTGATTCTCTGTATGACTCTTAAGCCAATCCAAGTAACAGTCTGTTTTCACCAGCACAAAGGAATAGAGCCAACTCTGCTATCCACAAAGGATTGGTTTCAGGATATGTGTCCTCATACCAAAATCTATAGACACTCAAGTCCCATAAATAAAATGGCATAGCACTTATATATAACCTATGTACATTTTATACAATTTAGGTCATTTCTAGATTATTTATAATATCTAAAACATTGTGATATAAACACCATATAAACAGTCATACTGTATTGTTTAGTGAATGAATGACAAGAAAAAGTGTACACATTCAGTACAATGTGTATGATAGGCCATAATGGGCCTAAATACTTTGTACAAAAGTGAGATGTGAGGTGAGTGATGCTCAGAACAATGCATCAGTGATATGGAAGGTCAGAGACGTGATGGGAGACTGCAGCAGGGCATGTCCTTATGTCACTGCATCACATTGATTCAACATAGTCCTCAGGCACAGGAAATTCAAATTTTGTTTTTGGAACTTTTTAGAACTTTTTCCAAATATTTTTGATCCATAACTTGTTGAATCCATGTACAGAAACTGTTGGATGCAGGTTTTGTAGAGAGGGCTGGCTGTAGAGGTAAGATTTTTATAACTTTTCTGTAGAAAAATTCTACTTAAATAAGACACATAAGAGCCAAAACCATAAAGGAAAAGCTCACAAGTTTGATTACATCAAAAATTTAAAATTCTCTTTATGAGAGAGACATTCTCTTAATAAATATTTACTGAGCATCTATTACAATGCCATAGATTGTTTTAGATTGTGGGATATAGCAGTTAATATCGCTGCTCTCCTAAAGCTAATATCTAGAGAGAAGAGGTAGAAAATAAAAAGTAATTATATAAATACATAACTGTAGGGTATAAGTATAGAGTAGAGGTGAGGGGAAATTTCCCCTCTTTCCTCTAAAGCTTCCCTGGAATAAACTGACATAGCTTAATTGGAAAAAAGATATAGAATTTATTATATACACAGAGATAATCACATCATGTAATTATCCACTAGCCGAACATATTCTGAAACTTATGGACACCTTTTCCTGTGTCGGATGGGGAGAACAGGGAATGTGGACAATATTTAGGGGAATGATAGAAGGTCTTTAGGGAAATTCAGTGTATGCCTGGAGACAATGGCCTGAGACAAAGTCTATCTGGCTGTTGAACAGACAAGAGTTTGTAATACATCAGGTTGAAAAGCATAGCATTCATTTGGAAACAAAAGATATCTAGACTAACAACAACAATTCTGAGCAACAAAGGGAAGTCAGGGAGAATCACAATCCCTGACTTGAAATTATACTACCATGCTACTGTGATAAAATCAGTAGGGTAATGGCAAAACAAAAAACAAAAAAATAGACCTAAAGATCAGCAGAACAGATTAGAAGATACAGACACAAATCCAAACACACTCAGCCACCTTATTTTTGACAAAGAGGCCAAACATGTTTACTAGAAGAAAGATAGCCTCTTTAATAAATGGTGCTGGGAAGACTGGCTTTCCACATGACAAAGATTAAACCAGACCCATATCTATCACCATGTACTAAATTAAAGTCAAAATGGATCACAGATCTAAATATTAAAACAGAAACCCTAAATCTACTGGAAGAGAAAGTAGGTAGAAATCTTGAAGACACAGAAGTAGGCAGGAGTTCTTGCACAACACCCAGACCTCATGGGAAATACTTTAAAGAATCAACAACTGGGATGTCATCTTACTAAAAAGCTTTTGTATATCAAAAGAAATCATCAACAGAGTGAAAAAACCCACAGGGGGAAAAAAGTTTAGTCAGTTGTCCCTCAGACAAAGGATTTCTACCCAGAACATATAAAGAGGTAAAAAAAAGTCAGACACCCCAAATTCAAAGACCCAATCCAAAAATGGGCATCTGAGATGAATATGTACTTCTCAGATGAAGAAATACAAATGGCAAATAAATACATGAAAAAAGGTTCAACATCATCGGTCATTTGAGAGATGCAAATTAAAACAACACTAAGAGGCCATCTCACCCCAGAAAGAATGGCTATCAGGAAGAAACCAACCAATAACAAATGCTGGAGAGGCTGTGAAGAAAAAGGAACATTTCTCCACAGTCAGTGGACACTGGTGGTTGCAGACTGGTGCAACCACTGTGGAAATCAGTATGGAGATTCCTCAAAAAGCTAGGATTAGAGGTCCTTTCTGGTACAGCTATTCCCCTTTTGGGTAACTTTCCAGAAGAATTAAAAACATCATACTACAGCAATATATGTGCAACTACATTACAGCAGTTCAACTTGCAATAGTTAAATGTTGGAAACAACCCAAATGCCCATCAACAGAGGAATGGATAAAAAATATGGTCTTTTTACACAATGAAGTACTATTCAGCCATAAAGAAGGATAAACTTGAGACTGTTACAGGTAAATGGATGGAACTAGAGACCATACTCATAAGTGAAATATATCAGACCCTCATGTGTAAGCATCATACTGTTTCCCTGGTGTGAAGAACTGAAAGAGTAAATATGGTCCAAAATGCACAATATATATTCTGAAATGGGTAGAAATTATTCAAAAGGAAAAAGGAGCTAGGATGGAGGAGGGGGAAAGGAAGAAGGGAAAAGGAAATAAAACACAAGATAGTTATACTACTAGTTTCTCTTAGTTCATTGAAAAGAGAGGTTTATGCTAATATCACCTGGAGAATTTTTAAAGCACATATCTTATAATCTGATGAGCCAGTTTAAAGATAACAATACTCAATGTATTATCCATTGTTATTCTCCTATTATTTTCTTATGAAATAATAAGCAGGCAAGTGACCCAGGTCCCTTGTAGGACTTGGAATTTTACTCTGAGTAAGGTGGGGACTTGTTCAAGAGAGAAACACAACCTAATTTAGACACAATGAGAATCACAGGCTGTAAAACTAGTCTGTTGGGAGCAAGGGTAGTAATATCATCAGACGAGGTCAGAGCAGCTTCCACAAGAGGAGGTTAGGGACCTTATCACATCGCACCTTATTTTACTTTATGCATAAAATAAGTTTACAGAATTTTATCACAGAAAATTTTCAGAATCAATCAGCAGGCATCACAGATACAGCTATTTAGCAGGAAACAATAGTTTACACTCTCAGAAGAGAATGCAGGTGACGGGAGAGTGAGGCTCATTATGGCCTGCAGCTTGTTACGTTTGTTTGGTCTTGGTAGTGATATTAAGATGGGTGATCTAGGCTATGTATTCTGTGTGTGATGTTACTCATTTTTCTGGGTACATTAGAGTGTAAACCACTGGCATATATTTGAAGTTGAGATATGCTGTCCACTTAGTAGTGATGCATCCTTGAGGATGGACAGCTGTAGGGGAAGAGCAATTTAGAAGTCAAAAGTGGGGGCCCAGGGGCCAATATCAAGGCTTATTGTGTCTTCAACCATTTAAGAATATTTTGGGGGTGAGCAGTGAGTTTCCTGGAAAGGAGAAAAGCATTGTAACTTTGAGTAACTTTTAGGTCCTGAAGCTGCAGTTGTTCTTAAAAGTACAATTTTAAAATTATAATTTTCTTTATCTTTTTTCTACTTATCTTTACTTTTTCTATCTTACCTCAGTAATCAATCAGTTAGCTGACTGGAAATACTCTAGACTAGAGATGATGGTGATTATTCCCAGGTTGATTGTGGTGTACATGTTTTAGTTATTCTAATTCCTTTGCTCTTCCATATAAATTGCATAATTAGCTTGTTCTTATCTGTAGAAAGTCTTGCTGAGTTAATATCCAAAAATCAATGTCATAACACTCTTTCATTTAAAAACTCAACAAAATAGAAATTAATAAGAATTTCAATTTAATAAAGAATATTGATGACGAACTAACCATTAATATATTTAATGGAGAAAGGCTGAGTGCTATGATCAGAAATGAAACGTATCAGGAGGGATATCTACTCTCCCCACCTCTATTCTATTTTGTACCAAAAGACCTATTCAGAACAATTAGGCAAGAAAATAAAATAAATGGCATCCAGATGAAGAAAGAAGAAGCAAAATGACCTGTATTCCCAAATTTGATAACTTTATATATAAAAACATTCTAAGGAATACAAAAAGAGACACATAGATAGGTTATTAGAATTAATGAAAAATTTCAGCATGGTTATGGGATACACCAATTGTACATATATCTTGGTTAAATATAATAATAAAAATGAAATAGAAATAAATTTAAGAACAGAAATGCAAGCTCTGTAGAATGGAAACTGTAAAATAATTTTGAAAGAAATTTAGAGTTCTAAATAAATGAAAATACATTCATGTTCATGAATGAAAAAACAATATTGCTAAAATGATAATACTTCTAAAATTTGCAGATTCAACATGATGGCCATCAAAATCTTATATTAGAAATTGACAACAAGATCCTAAAATTCTTGTGGACATGGAAAGAACTGAAAACAACTAAAATAATTTTGAGGAACACTAGTCTCACCTAATATGAGTTGAAAAGCTACAGTCTGAACACACAAACATATGTAGTTCAGTGGAGCAAATTAGAGAAACTGATCTTCCTATGTAGTGAATTAATTTCTAATGAAAGGGAAGAAGCAGTTTAGGAGCAAAAGGAAAATAGTTTCATCAGTAATGCACAGACATTTAGATACCCCTTCAAGAAACAAAGAAAAACAGAATAAACCCCTGAGATCTGTACTTTATGTTGCAAAAATCAATCAAGATGGATCACACATGTAAAAGGCAAACATAACACTTTCTAACTTTGATTATGCAAAGGTTCCACAGCAAGAAGATAGGCATCAAGAGCACACACATATTAAAATATTGAATTTTATCAAAATTGAGGACTTCCACTCTGAAGTAGACTATGAAGAATTAAGAAAAGACAATCAAACCACAGATTGGGAGAATATATTTGTAAATCACATATCTGGCCTATAACCAGCATACATTTAAAAAAAAATTTTTTAACTCAATTGTAAGAGTAGAAAAATGCTTCTTCCTTTCTGCCTTGTTTCTGAGATGGCAGTGCTGCTGAGAGGAGTGTGGGTTGGTTCACCTTCCTTCCTCCATTGCCCTGCAACAGCAGTACTGGTGAGAGGAGTGTAAATTCACAATCTGCCCTTCCTCCACTGACTCAGGACAGTGGTTCCAGCAAGAAGAGGCATCGAGGAACACATACCTCCTAAGAAAGGCTCGAAAACAGTGATGAAGCTATCTAACACTAGAAATCTAAAATCATCAATTCAGAAAGCAAAACAAAATAAGAAATAGAAAACGACATGATGAAGAAGCAAAATGCAATCCCAAACACCCAGCACCACCAGGACAAGTCCAGAACACAAAGAAATAGAGGAAATCTGAAGGCAACAAATGGAACTCTCTGCAATGATAGCAGCAGAAGTGAAAAAACAAATGGATGAGGCCACAGAAAAAATAATCTCTAAGGTGCAAAAAGAAATGATTATCAAAATAAAAGACATCAAACAGACACAGATAATTAGAGGAGCTCAGGAAAATGATGGAAACCGTGAATGTCCAACATAGACAATAAATGGAATCAATAAAACAGATCCAAACAGAAAAGCAGGAGATTATAAACTCCATTGAAAATATATGCAGCAGACCGAATGAAGGTGAGGACAGAATATCAGATCTAGAAGACAGGAAAGTGACCAACTACCAGGAAAAGAAAGATATCTTAATAGTTGCAAGAGACCACAAAAAATCATTCCAACAGCTACAGGATGAAGGAAAGAGGAAAATATAAGATTGATTGGAATCAGTAAGAAAGTTGGAGACAATGCAAAATCCACTATAAACCTATAAATCCACACAATAATAGCAGAAAACTTCCCAAACATGGACAAAGAATTTGACATACAAATAAATGAAGCATATGGAGTTTGAATGCAAACCTTAAGCCAAAACTGATCAAAAGAGACAAAGAAGGTCACTACATGCTCATTAAAGGAAAACTCCAAGAAGCAATAACAATCATAAATATTTGTGCACCAAACATGGGGTCACTTAACTATTTAAAACAAATATTAACAGACATAAAAAAAAATAAGCACAAACACAATTGTAGCAGGGACCTTAATATCCTACTCTCACAAGTGGATAGATCAAGTAGACAAAAACTTGACAAAGAAATATTAGAATTAAACCAAACCTGTGAACAAATGAACTTGGTAGATGTCTATAGAGTTCCACTCTAAAACATCAGAAAACACATTCTTCTCAGGTGAACATGGGATTTTTCTCCAAAACAGATCATATATTAACTAACCAAACATGTTTAAGTAAATGTAGAAGGAACTAAAATCATCCCACTCATACTATCTGACCATAGGGTAATGAAACTGGAAATCAACAACAAAGGAAACCACAAACAATATGTTAACATCTGGAAATCAAACAACACCCTTCTGAACAACCAATGGGTCACCAATGAAATTAAAGATGAAATTAAACAGTATATAAAATTAAACAATAATGCCAATACAGCATACCAAAACTTATGGGATTTAGTGAAAGCAATTCCATGAGGGAAATTTATAGTGATGAACTCCCACGTCAGGAAAACAATGAGGTCAAATAAACAACCTAATGTTGAACCTCAAACTTGGAGAAAAAGAACAAATCAAATCCAAAGCTCATATGAGAGAGGAAATTATAAAGATAAGAGCAAAATTAATGCAATAGAAACTACAACAAGAATACAAAAATCAATAAATCAAAAAGTTGGTTCCTTCAAAGAATAAACAAAATTGATAAACCATTAGCCAACCTCATCAAAAAGAGGAAAGAAAAACCACCAATCCAAGCAATTAGGAATGAAAAGGGGAGATCACAACGGATCCCACAGAAATCTAGGAGATCACCAATGCCTACTATGAGAACCTATATTCTAATAAGATGGAAAACAGCAGAAATGGACAGATTCCTAGACGCAATTGAACTGCCAAAACTACATCAAGAAGAATTCTAAATAAACTGATATCAGCCAATGAAATTGAAAATGTAATAAAAATGTACCAACAAAGAAATGTCCAAGTCTTGACAGATTCACTGATAAATTCTACAAAAAATTTAGAGAAGAATTAGTGCCACTAATGCTGAAACTCTTTAAAGGAATTGAAAGGGAAACAGTACTTTCTAAGTAATTCCTGGAAGCAAGTATTATCCTGATTCCAAAACCAGAGAAGAATCTAATCAAGAAAAGAACTGCAGGTCAATCTCCCAGATTAACACTGATGCAAAAAAACTGCAGGCCAATCTCCCAAATTAACATTGTTGCAAAAATCCTTATGGAGGTACTGGCTGTCTTGGTTACTTTTCTCTCATTGCTGGAACAAAATATCTGACACTCAAAATTAAGGAAGGAAAGATTTATTTAGTTCACAATTTGTGGAGGTGTCAGTTCATACTCAACTGGCTCCAAGGCAGAGTGGCACATAGCAGAGGGCGAAAGTTCATAGTAGCAGAAGACAGCAAAAGCAACAAGAGCAAAAAGGGAGGAGTGGCAGCAAACAGCCTCTTTTCCTCCTTTGTATTGTAGGTAAACTACCCACCCCAGGATGAGTGTAGCCCTCACACCCATAATGCCCACATTGGACCATGAATCAATCATAAACTCTAGAAGCCGCCCCATGACTACATGAGGCTTTGTGAGGACATCCAGACACAAATCATAACATTTTTCCCCTGACTCCCCAAAGACTTATGTACATCTTTTTGTGTAAAAGACATTTTAGTCTATCTCTAAGAGTTGTCAAAGTCTTAACAGGTTTACCACTGTTGAAGAGTTTGAGTCCCAAGTCTTTTATTTTGGTATTTTTGAGACAGGGTCTCACTATGAAGTTCAGGCTGGCCTTTAGCTCACTTTGTAGCCCAGCTGGTCTCGAACTCACAATGATCCTCCCTCCTCAGCCTCCCTAGTGCTGGGATTACAGATGTGTACTACCATGCCCAATCTCCAAGTCTTTTTTTGAGATTTGAGGCAAACTTTTAGTTGTGATTCCCTGTATAAATGAAAAGTTAAACACTATCAACATATAATAACACAAGACAAACATTACCATTTTAAAAGGTATAAACAGGAGGATACAAAGTATTGGGACCAAAGCAAGTTTAACATCCAGCAGGTCAAACATTAAGTCCTGTAGTTTTATGTGAAACATCTGAAGTAATGTGTGGTAAATTGTGAGTTTTAAAGGGCTTGTGTGACTTTGTCCCTACAGCACTTTTGGTGGTTGGCTCCTAGGACTTTTTATTTGGGCCTGGTTTTTTTTTGTAGCTTCTTTTTAGACGATTTACATTTTTGGCTTTTTTAAACTTTGGGGGTCTTTACTGTATCTTTTGTTTTACACTCACAATTTTATACACTATCCTTGTAGGGGCACACTGTCTGGCCACCCAGGCCTTCTGAAATATAGGTAGAAGCCTTTTTAACCTCAGAACTTTTGTATTTTGTATGTACCTAAACTTAGCACCATGTGGGTCATGCCAGGATCTATTGTCAGCTGGAGCAGTAGGCAGGTGTTTTGTTTTGTTTTTGGCTGTAGGACTGCAGTACCTGGATCACTGGACACTCTGAACTTGATTTCGAGGAACAAATTTTTTATGTTGTCACCATTCTGGAACATGGCGTTTTGTGGTTTTTCTTCTTAAAGTCTTTTTATAGATTTGTGGCTGTAAGGGGTGGAGACTTGCTTTTTTGTGATGTTCTTAGGCCATTTGTGTGTGTGTGTGTGTGTGTGTGTGTGTGTGTGTGTGTGTATGTATATGTATGTATTAGCAATTGAGATCTCTTTAGCTGTATCTGGACAGCTTTGGGAGCCTTACTGACCATTCCCTTATCCCCTTACACCATGGCGGGAGCCATGTTGAGCCCTGGGGAGCTTCAGGAGCCTTGCCCTGCCATTCCCACAGCATTGCAGGAATGAGGTTGAGCCCCAGGGAACCTCCAGATCTTTGAAAGTGACAAAATGAAGGAGAAAAATGCAATCTCAGACCTCCAACCTGCCCAGAACAAGTCCAGGAGACATTGACATAGAAGTCACACACCTGAAATTTCTAAAATGATAGCAACTGAAGTAAAGAAACAAATCAATTAGGCCATAGAAGAAATCAGATCAGAAATATTCTCTCAGGTAAAAAAAGAAATGACAATAATAAAAGAATTTCTCAGCACATCTAAAGAAGACGTAGATGTCTTTGTAATCTATAGCTTTATTGGAGCTTTCCTTTTGGCCAAACTCACATTTTAAGTCATCTTGTTGGGCTCTTTGATTTTGATTTTTAACATAAACCTGGCTGAAAGCCTCTAACAATACCCATGCCACTGTCCCAACATTTGACTGTCTTGAAATTTGTTTGTCAGATTAACCACTTCTTAAGGGCCACTTTTACATGGCCCTTAATCTCAGTCTCAGGCAAAAGTCTCTGGACAAGTGAAATGTAGACAAACTTTGTCAAGCCATAACACACATCATGTGGAGTCCAACAACCAATGTAGTCTCTTTTTTTAGCAGATAACTCCTGAACCTGATCCTTACCAACAGGATTTTTATCAGCATTTTGGTTTTTTGAGATCTGACCAGAATCCTCCATACAAAACAGCTGAAGGCATTCTAGTGATTCTCTTTCAGAGGAAATGTCCAAACCTTTTTTAACGTTTCCCACCAGGCACTTTCAAAGGATCTTAAACTATATGATCAGGTATAGTCACAGCCACAACCCCACTCCTGTTACCAAATTCTGTCTTGGTTACTTTTCTCTCATTGCTCGGTGTAGTTTTGTGGGTCTGAGTCCTTAACTCTCAGGGTCTGTGCTAATTCTTTGTTTTAAGAATCAGAATTGAATTGAATTATTAGGCAAACAGTGGGTGTCAGAGAATTGGATAATTAGCTGTTGGTATGGGAAAAAAATTCTTCAAAGGCAGAGTACAAGTTTAAAAAAGAAGATGATAATTTTCAAGACCACCATAAAGGGTCATGGCTGACAGACCTATAATGAAAGACAGGTTAAAAAGAGAATAACATAACAAATATATTCATTGTAGTTTTACATGATGCAGGAGCCTTCACGATAGAGACCTGTAGATGCAAGGTGAGTGATTTAGTTGTTTTAAAAACAGGAGAAAGAACACACAAAATTTATTAGGTGACTAAGACATGGGGATATTAACTCCAAACTATTCATTTTTATGCTTGAGTTATGAAGCATGGCTAGCCATGAAGAAATATAATCGAACAAAAGGTCTGCTCTAGTAGGGATAACCTGATGAGGAAGACCTAGCAAAGGCTGGCTTCTCAGTTTCTTCTTGGCCCTGCAGTTGTAGCATTTGTTCCTCTGGGGTATGAGATAGGACTTCTCTAGAATGAGGATCTTAATCTCTTTATAGCCAACTCTCACAGAGAGAGAGGAAAGTTGAGAAATAGTTTTAAATTTTATGGTTGGCTTTGGGGAAAGGAGGATCTGGTTTTTACAACCTGAGTTAAGAAATAGGAATTCTAGTCCCTTGGTTTACTTCAGGAGAGTGTAAGGGATGACAGCCAGGAGGGCACGAGGTCAGGAACTTTTTCGTCTAAGGCTGATTTTGAGCTCCTCAATTTAGGTACCTTTTTGATGGCCTCCCCACAACACCAAATCTCTCAACAGTTGGATAGATAAGTAAATCATGCAGAGCAATTCAGCAGAATACTACTTAGCAATAAAAACAAACTATTCATGTAGGCTGTATGTAGTTGAATGTATAAAATAATTACACTGGAAGAAGTCAGACAAAAAGTCATACTATGTGAGCCTATTTATATAGAACTATAGAATATCCAATTTAATCAGGCAGGTAGAAGGCAGATCAGAGTTTGGGGATAGAGACCAGAGGAGATTACAAAGATATTCAGGGGGTTTTATTGGGGTGGAGGGAGTGACTGACTTCCTCATTATTTTGATTGCAGTAAGGTGATAGTGTCATGCATATCCACTTTTATCAAACATCAATTTATGCATTTTAAACATGATAGTTCATTGTATATGAGTCATACTTCAATATACCTATTAAAAGGTTTAGAATAACTGCAATAGATTATTTTCAAATGATTATCTCTAAGTGGTATGCTTTGGAGAGGTTTTTTTTTTAATTTATACTTTTCTTCACTTTTAAAATTACCTCCAGTGTGCTTTATGGTAGAAAGTGAATGCATATAGTTAAAAAATAGCTAGTGAAATGTGAATATTATACATGGGACACTATGATTGATTTCACAGGAATATTGTGAGTTAAGTAGTCCTTTGAGGACTCATCTGGGAACCTAATCACCATTTATAACTAGGTTGCTATGAAAAAATGTGCTCTCCATTCCAAACACTGATCTTAAATTGAACTTCCAGAACAGTTTTATTTTCTTTTCAATTCTCTTAGCAGCAGGATTTTTTGTTTCAGGTTTTGTTCACAAGTTTCTCTTATTTCCTTGTGGGCATTGATTTTTTTCACAGTAGAATGAAATAGTTCCTTAAAAATCGAAACAATATTTGGCGTGAGAAATACAAGAGATGAAGATTGAGGTCAGAGAAGTTTTCTGCTTGGCTTGCCAGGAAAAGCTTTCAATGTGTTTATGGTCAGAAACAAGACTATAAACACTGCACCTTGTTACCACAAATGCCTGCTTCCTAGTTTAGGTGGCTCTGGTGGCAGACAAGCTCAGTGAAAAAACTGTTTTCTCTCTCCACACACAGCCTTCCTCAACCTCTCATGCCCCTTAGTTAAGCCTAATGCAAAACTACTACACAAGGGTTTCTGTCCTATAGACTTACCAAGTCTGCCTTATAAGCTTCCACCAGACTTGAACAAACACTTGTTTTCAGTTAAGTTCTCACCATGGAAACAAGGCAATGATATATAAAATTTTTTAAAAGCCTTGAAAATTTCTAACTTGGTGGGTGCGTGGTTTGAGTGTGTCCCCCCAAAGAAATGTTCACATGTTAGAACCTTAACTTCTTACTGAGGCAGTATTGAAAGATGAGTCCTAGTGGGTGGTGTTTGAGTCATTGGACAGAGCCCTGAAGAATGGACTGCTTTTCTCTGGTGAGTGAGTTCTCATTGCTGTGGGGCTCTGTTAGTGGGTTGCTGTAAAGTAAATCCATCTCATCTTGCTTCCCATGTACATGTGCCCACTTGCACTTTCACTTTCCACTGCTAGTGAAGTAACAGGAGGCCCTCACTAGCTGTGGGTGCCTAATCTTAGACATCCTAGCCTCTGGAATTGTCTGATAATGTCAGGGGAAGTAGACTGGATACCAAGATAAAGTATTTCTTTATATAAATTTCACAATCTCGGGTATCCTGTTATAGAAAGAGAAAATGGACCAAGACAGTACATATTTTGGACTTGTCCCAGTTCTTTATAATGAGGAACAACAATAAAATTCAGCTGAATTTAGAGTTGCTAGACACTAAGGAAAAATTCTTTATCTACTCTAGTAGAAGAAAACTTAGGAAATACAAAAAAAGCCATGTCTTTCCAGAATAAAAAAAGATATAACTTTATTTCAACTTTTTGCTGTCTTGGAAACCTCACATGTACTCAAAGACACAGCCTAATTGCACCTTGACCTAATGAAAACAGCTCAGTCCAGTTGATAAACTTCTTTTCCTGATTAAAAATAGTTTCACCCAACTTTTTCTTCCTCTAGCGCAACAGCAAGCAGAAACAACACCCAGGATTTGGAGGCAGATTTATTTAACATCGGACAAGCACTGACAAGAAACTAATCCTTATAAAAATATCAGGCCCTGAAGGCTCATGGAGGGAAGTTTTTATGGAGTCTATAAAGGGGAGGTACAGAGGTGGAGTACTTGGCTGTCTTTGGTCTTTGACTGGTTCTTACAACATGCAACATAGTCACCAGCTATGCATTACAGTGAGCAGCCATTTCTAGGAGACCAGTATAACAGGAACTGTAACAGGAACTATTACCTGAGCAACTAAGAAACTGAAGTATACTGGCTGGAAGGGGGGCATTTTCTGTTACATTAGCACAGTAGTAATACAACATTATGTTGAAATTTCTTACTTCGAAAGGAAAATCTATCTCTTCTATAAATCTAACAGAGATCTCAAAAATATCTATGTTATGCATACTCTCATTGGAAAATTTTAAATGTTAAATGAAACTTAAATAAATATGTCATTTGAGAATAATTGATGGAATGATGAGAGACTAGCACAAAAAGCTTGTCATTATTTCATATGATCATTGTTGCTATTATTTACAAGTTTCTTAGGGACCTCAAGGGAAGTACAGTACCATAGTTTCATTAAGTTGTGCAGGTTCTGTATTCTGCTCCTCTTTCTTCTAAATTATTATGATAGTTAATTTCCCAAGAAGTCTATGATTGGAAAATAATTTCTAAGTCATTATATTCATTCAAGAAGAATAAGGTTTGTGTCACTCAGCTTTTTAGTTGGAACAACAGAAATCAATTCTAGATAATTTAAACATGCAGTATATTATTACAGGATAGTTTGTAGAATTTTGGTTCAGTCTAGATAATCAACAAAACATAATACTCAACATGTCACAGTGAACCTGTTGTGTGAAAAGACCAGTGTCCCTTGCACTGGGCACACCTATCACAGATTGTACCACCAACATCTTGTGTGCAGACTGAGTTGCCACTGGCGTTTCCAAAGATACCAAGTGGGGTTGTCGTCACTGTGGTCACCTTCACCAGAATAGTTTTAATTGGTTCCTCTTTTTTGTGTCATGAGTTTCCAATTTTAAATCTGGGGCAGAAATAAATCTGAGGTCTGAGCCCTAGCTGCAAAGGTGTTATAAAAGTGAGCATCTGGCATGTGTTCCCCAGGAAGTGGAGTGGAAGGTCCCTGTCTCATGATGTCAGAGGAAGTGGGTTTGACGCTAGGGCCATGGTTATCATCTACACGGTTGTTTTTCTCAAGAAATAGGAGGTGGAGAAATATCATTAACATACTGCTGCTTTAGTCTTTTTTTTTTTTTTTTTGGCGGTACTGGGGATCAAACTCAGGACCCTGCGCTTAGCTAGGCAGGCGCTTATTCCACTGAGCTATATCCCCAGCCCCCCATACTGCTGCTGAGCACTGTCAAATACTGTTTCTGCGACAATGACACGAGAGCAAATCAGTGGAACCTGGGGTGTATATAAAGGCAAATGTTACACAGTAGTGTATAGACATTATTGGGAGAATGTCACTTAGTCTGTGAATGTGTTGAGGTTTTATGCAAAATCACTTGTATTTCAAGACATGTATTATACAGAAGCTTTAAGAACCCAGATCTAGATTCTAGTCTGAGCCCGTCACTACACTGATTAGATTATAAACCGAGTCTCAGAGAGCAACTTATTGAAAGATGCACAGGGGTGGAAGAGAACAGAACTAATACCTGGTGCAAATTAAAAAGCATATATGTATCTGCCTATAATAGCCACGTCAACTTTTGGCAAAGTTATTACATGTTTGGTGCGAACACAGAAGCTATTAGCAGGCTTAAGTTCTACCTTTGCTCTTTAATGGATTGTCTTATACTGATATAATTGTACTTTCCTTCCTTATATTTCCCACTAATGACCTAGGTGCATTGCCTATAAAAAAGAGGAAGGTGAATCAAGCCAGAAATCATAAGTTCCCCAGGTCAGATAACCCCAGCAACTCTGGCTATGTGCAGGTGTGCAATGGGCTCTTTTTAGTTAAGACTGTGTGCATAGCTAAGTAGGTCTTATTGAGAAGACTTTTCTTTTCCCACGCTTAGCCACATCTGCTACCTCTCAGCAAATGGACTATCACTAAGGCTGCTCTTTTAATTATGCAGTCACTTATCTAGTAGTTCAGGTGTTAACTCAAATGTCTATAGAGGTCAAACAAGTAACATAAATGATCTCGTCCAAGGTAAGACAGTCGAAAGTGCTGGGATTTATTATTAACTTTCCTATTGCTGAGACAAAGTACCCAACATATAGAATTTAAGGAGGTGAGGTTTATTTTGGCTCTTGGTTCCAGAAGATTCAGTCCATGGCTGGCTGGCTCCAGAGCATAGATGGAATGGTGAAAGAGCAGAGTGGAGGAACGCTGTTCAACCTACGGCATCCAGGAAGTAGAAGAGAGAGAGAAAACGAGCAAGAGAATGTACTGTTCAGCCCAAGAAGCTGGAGAACAAGAGGCATTAAAGATGCACTATCAGTCTAAGATTGAAGGCCTGGAAGCTCCCTGAAGAATTGCTGGCATAAATCTGCATTGACAGATTAAAGAAGTTGGAGTCTAATGTCCACAGGAAATGGAAGTAGCAAAAGATGACATGGAATAGGGCATTTCAGACACTGGCCAACTTCTTCCTTCTTTCTCTTTCATTCCATCTGGCTGCCTGCAAATCTATTGGATGGTGCTACCCATAATCAGGCTGGGGCTTTCCCTGTCACTTTGCAGGCCTACATGCCAATCATCTCTGGAAACACCCCACAGACACACCCAGAAATATGCTTCACTAATATGCTAGGCTTTAAAAGTCTCTCACACTGACAATCACAACAGTCACATGGGAATTGTTTGACTGAAGACAACATCTGGAAAAAATAGATTCCTGCTTCACTTGTATACCAAAACAACGAGAAAAATAGGTATATTTATCAAAGCAAAAACTGAACAATTAAATCTAAGACCTAAAAAAAAAAGACATCTACAAGTAGATAAAGCCGTGCTATATTTCCATACTTAGATGTGTGTAAAAGGATTGTGTGTTATATACCAAGGACTACAGAAAAATCAGAGAAAACTGTCCAGCTCCTTGAAATAGATTATATAAATTTTAAAATTATGAGGGTCTGGCATGACTGATTTGTGGGTTGGTTAGGAAAATCACTAAGTATGATGTCATGATTTTTATTGAGATACTTTTTCTTTTTAAAATCAACATGAAATAACAGTACATCTTATTGCATTTTATTTATTTTGAATAATTAAATTTATTGGTATAATTTAGAGATGCATAACGATCAGACTCATAGTAGAAAATTTGTACCCGCACCTGATACACCTTAGTTCTTCCTTTTTCCCATTTTTCTTCCTTCTCTTCACCCCTCTTCCCCTTTTATTTACCAAGATTTGTTTTCATTTTATTCTTTTTTCTCATTTCATTTTTCTCCCTTCGGTCTCTCCCCCAATTATCCTTTCTGTGTGAATAATTACTTCCTATTTCACAATACCTATTATACATTTTAGTTCTTACTTACACTTTCAGTTTCTCATACCACAGGGACAATGCAATATTTCCACATATGTGTCCAATTCATTTCACTTAACAGTATGGTCTCAAGGTCCATCCATTTAGCTATAAACGTCTCGAGTTTACCTTCCTTAGTAGGTAAAAATCTAGAAGACATAGGGTTAGGCAGAGAGTTCATGAACAAAAATCAAACTGAACAAGAAATACTTCAAAGACTCAACAACTGGGATCTCATCTTATTGAAAAGTTTTTTCATATCTAAAAAAATCACCAGCAGAGTAAAAAGAAAACCCACAAATTGGGAAAGAATTTTAGCCAACTGTCCCTTGGTTAAATTGCAATATATATATATATATATTTTTGCAGTACTGGGGATCGAACTCAGGACCCTGCGCTTGCTAGGCAAGCGCTTATTCCACTGAGCTATATCCCCAGCCCTAAAAATTGATTAAATTGCAATTTTTTTTTTTTTGCGGTAACTGTCCCTTGGAAAAAGAACTTCTATCTAGAGCATACAAAGAATTAAAAACTCAGCCCCCCAAATTCAAAGACCCAATACAAAAATGGGCATCTGAGATGAATACACATTTCTCAGATGAAGAAATACAAATGGTGAATAAACACATGAAAAAATGTTCAACATCATTAGTCATTTGAGAAATGTAAAACAATACTGAGATTCCGTGCTTATAGCAGCAGTTTGTATTAGCTAAATCTTGGAAGCAACCCAAATGCTCATCAGTTGATGAATAGATAAGAACATTGTGTGTTTTTATACAATGGAATAGTACTCAGCCATGAAGATAACCTTTTTTTATTCTCAAAGATAAAAGAATGCAAACATACTAACAAACAAACAGACCTGAACAAATAACACCAAAACAATACAGAATTTCAGACAAGGTGATAAGAAATTAACAATGGTTGCTATATTACACATAGTTATCATCAAATTGGTTACTCAGCTAAACAAATATAGTCATGCAAGATTGATCAAACAACTAAATATTAACTGTTCCTTTCCCTAAAACAATTAGAAATTAGTAGTACAATTATCTTAGCTATCTTGTGTGTGTGTGTGTGTGTGTGTGTGTGTGTGTGTATTTTTTTTCCTTCTTTCTTTCTTTTCTCTTTTCCCTCATCCCAGTTCTTCTATCCTTTGGGCAATTTCTCTCCCTTTCACAGTATCTATTGTACATTTTTGATTATATTTACTCTTTCAGGTTCTTGCACTAGTGAGACAGTATGGTATTTACTCATGTGGGTCTGATTTGTTTCAATTATGAGTATGGGCTGTAGTTGCATCCATTTACCTATAAAAGCCTCGAGTTTATCTTTCTTTATAGCTGAGTAATATTCAATTATATAAAAATACCACATCTTTTTTATCCATTCCTCAGTGGATGGATATTGTGTTTGTTTCCATGATTTAGCTATTACAAGTTGGGCTACTGTAAACATGAGTGCACATATATCACTGTGGTATGATGTTTTTAGTTCTTCTGTAAAAATACCCAATAGGAAAATAACTGGGTTGAATGAGACCTGTAATCCTAGTTTAATGAGGAAACTCCAGACTGATCTCCACAAAGATTGAACCAGTCTACACTCCCACCAACAGTGGAAAAGGGTTCCTTTTTCTTCACAGCCTTGATAGTATTTACTATTGGTTGATTTCTTGATGATAGCCATTCTTTATGTAGTGAAATGAAATGTCACCATTGTTTGAATTCATATCTTTCAGATGATTACTGATACTGAACATTTTTCATGTATTTATTTGATGAATTAATGGTACATTTTATGATTGCTGGTGTCTTAGAAACCCTGTGTGAGAATTTGCTTGTGTGTGTGTTGTGCATGCAATATGAATGGAAGAACACACAAAAACTGGTAATAGTGGTCACCTGGGGATGTGGAAGTAGCATTGGCTGGGGGACAATGTGTTTATACCCTTTTATAGGTTTTGAATTTTGAACTTGACATGAGTATGACATATTCAAAAACTTAGTAAAATAATAATTAAGAAAATAAAATGGTAGCTCTGTGTGTGCTAATATGAAATCCAAGATATAACAGAAAGCAAAAAAACATAATAATAACACACAAAGTAGGCATTACTTTCAATTGCCAATAGAATTAGCTATGTAAGAATGCAGAGCAAGTATGTCCAGATCTAATTTTCAAGTAAACCTTGAAATCTGGAGTTTGTGTAAAATATCCTAATTTCAAATGTTGACATGTAATGTCCGTCCTTTCAAACATGATTAAAACAAAATTTATCTGGTTGAACTGGGATCCATGAGCTATCTTTTGAGATATCAATGTTGTTCCTGATGGAGACCCTGCTGCATACTGTCATGCAGGTGAGACAGGGGTGTCTGCACAGGGATTAGTAAAGGCTCATGCTTTTCTTACTGAGCTACAGGCCCAGAGGCACAGCCACACTCTTTTGGAGGAAACAGCATAACGATGTCTTCTGATTACCAAGTGTTGAACCAGATTCACCAAGTTTCTCCATCAGAAAGCCTTCTTCCAGTTAAAGCCATAGTGATCTACAATGCTTAGTTATGCCCCTGGTATTTAGAGAAGAGAAGGTAAGTGACTTTAGTTTTTAAAAATGAAATTTAAAAATTTAATCCCAGATGTTTTATCTTTCTGGCATAAAATAGGTTACTCCTCACTCTCTTGGCTTATGCACTATTTGAGGTGAAACATTTGCTTGCTCAGAGGGCCTGCTGGGGTGTATTCATGTAGAGGGCTCTGAAGCCCTGGAAACACCTGGTCCACTGGGGCTGATCAACATAGACAAGCATATTGTCAAGGAAAACAGTTCTTTTGCCTCTTTTGATAAAAATCAACACCTGAAGCTTTAAATTTATTCTTTGCTGTCAATAAATGCATAGCTCTTGGTTATTATCTGGTCACCTTCCTACAGGCAGTTTATTACATGGATGCCAGAGGATAATTTAAACCAGTAGGAATGTGTGTTGTGTTGAGAATTAACTGGGATAAAGCATATAAGGTTCTTGGCCCAGTAATGTCCAGCACAGAATGAATGATCACTTTTTAATTTAATTTAATTTAAACATAAATTAAGAAGTGGAATTCATATATAAATTTGTCACGATTTTATCTTATCAAATTAGTAATAAAACCTCTTTTCTGTAGTGTATCAAAGCCCTAGGGATCCACCCCAGACTCCCCCAAACACTGGCCATTATAACTTCACTTCATTTGGAGACCTCAGTCTAGATATTCTGTGTTAGAACCGGAAAACGAGACAGGGGTAGGGGAAAATGAAAGCAAGAAGTTCACTCCTGCCTATTGGCCTTATTATTTTTATTTGAAAGTGTTAATTCCACCAAAGTAGCTCTCAAATTACTAAGAAAGTGGTAATTCTGAAAGTTGGGACCTTGACTTTTATTTGGAATGAAGCAAGGCACACATTTTCTATACACTATTCCCATAATTTATACAGGGTCAAAACCAGTCTGCAGTGTAGGATAATATTTTCAGTCAATACCTGCTTTTCAGTGTAAAAAGAGTGATGATTAAGGTAGTGATGATGAGGATGACCGTACTTACTCCATTGATTTGTTTCAGAATTAAATGAGACAGTGTTTGTGAAGAGTTTAGTACAGTACCTGGGCTGGCACAGAGGCGATCAGCCATACAAGCTATTAGACACTGCAAAGTAAGGTGACAATATGGTACTCATCCGTGATACACTGACCAGCCAAGTTCTCTCTTTCTTTCTCTGTGTGTGGCAAGGCAGAACCTGGAGAATGATACACACATGGGGCTGGAGCATGGCTGGTCTAAGAACAAAGGGTGTCTAAGACAAGCCATATGAATAAGCTGCTCCAGTCCAGAGAACACCAGGCACCCAAGGCAATCCAAGTAATGAGTTGCTAGGAAGAGGGGTGTCACATGACATCAACTTGCTGAATGTATAAATAAACACACTACAGTAGTTGAGCAGTTCCTTTTCCTCTCCTTCAGAGAGAGGGCTCCACCTGACCCCAGCTTTCTGCCTCTTGTCTGCATTTCTTCATGGTCCTCACCCTGGGAAATTCAAGGATCATGTGAGCCATGTCATCTTTCTCTTTCTCTCCCCGCCAGGCACTGTGCTAGAAAGACAAGGGAGACTGGGCTCTTGACTAGTTTATGGCCTAATAGAGCAACAACTTAGGATAAGATGAGAGTCAGAAGACACAGTGTGGCAGGGTGAACAATTGTCCAGAGGCTATGGGAGTGTAACTAGCTTGTAAGAATTTTGTTTTACAGTATGCAGGGATCTTACTGCTACTTGTACTATGGCTTGAATTGTCCCCATACGGAGCCAAGTGGAATCAATAGTCATGTAATTTTGACAAAGCCATTATTCATGGAAGGAAGGCAATTTTGCATTTACTCACTTCATTTTTGGCACTACTCTTTAGGAAGATCAGTGCTCGAATAATCCAAAATATGTACCTCTTCCCTTTTCTTCCCAGGGTACAGATTTAGTAGTTTCTCTGGAGAGTCCCTTGTTTAGGAGCTTTCTAACCGAAGATGCTACTTTTCTCATATAACTTTATTTTCCTGAATTAAGTAAAAAATCTTTTCTCTTAATGAGGAGAAACAAGCTAGAAAGAATTTGTAGGTAATGGGGAGCACACTGCCCTTCCCACTCCTGTGAATATCCATCTTGGAGAACAGATCCTAACCACGTCTAGGATTCTCATAGAAAGAGGCACTAGAAGACCATTCTGCCGCATTCTTTAGGAAGGATATTTGATGAAAGGTCTCCCTGAACATTTATGGTTAATAATTGGTAACACTGGAAACACAATTGTCATTTGAGAAGTTTCAGTAACTTTTATTGGATTGGAATCTGAAGTGTCTTATATGCTTTTACCAATGGTTTCTAAAACATAATTAAGATTCCTTCCCACTAATGAATACAGTACAACCATGATCCAAGGAACTTCCAAAAGCCTCATTTCTAAGTGCCTGAGAGTGTGGAAGGATATCCAAGTTGTAAGCATAACACACCTTTCTGGCCCCCAAAAGACTCGTGTCTCAGACACCCACTGCCTGGCCGTGCAGGTCTCCTGAAATCTTCATGGATCCTTCTCTGACTTCACAAGTATTGCATTCTACCTGCCTGTAGAATTACACAAAGGTCTGCCAACAGTTTGAGCAGGGGTTGGCTACCTTAAATCATGCCTGCAGTGGCCTCTGAGTGGCTGAACACACTGAATCAAATCCCAGGGACCAATTTTCCAGGCAGACATGAGACTCTTTCTCAAAGCAGTCTTTCACTTTTACCCTTTTGAGTTTATGAAGGGTGAGGTCTTACTGATTCCTGAGAAGCCCTTGAAGTATCTTTATTATTGTCCTGATGCAAAGTACTTGATTTCTTATTAATGATAATCTTTTAGCAAACAAATATTTCTCTTCTTCAACTTTCCAGGCACTTCTAGGAAACTAAAACATTTCAAATGTTTTTATTTTTGCTCCTGATTTTCACTATAAACCTAGATAAAAGCCACCAGCAGTACTTATGCTACAATCTGAATGTTGAGATACCTTTAAATTTCCCCCACCAGATTAAATTAGTCTTTTGTCCTTAATCTCAGTTCCCTTCCCACCAAAGTGTCAGGACATGAACAAAATGTAGATAAATTTTCTTCTAGAGCATACCACATATGGTCTCTGGTCTAACTATCAATGGAGTCCTTATTCTCAATTGAAACCTGAGCCTGCTCTTTATGATCTACATTTCTATGGACATTCTGGTCTTCTGAGCCCTGACTAGAATCTTTCAGACTCAGTTTAGATAATTCTAGGGCTTCTCTAGGCAGTGTCTCCAAACCTTTTCATACTCCTCCCACAAGCAAATTCAAAAGGCTCCCGAATCACATGGTCAGGTACATTGACAGTAGCCACCCAACTCCTAGTACCAAAATCAAATGCAGAATTGGCATGGTGCAGGGTCTGTGATATAGGAAAGCTGTTTACATTTTGGCAGCCAGGAAGCAGAGATGAGGGAGGATCCTGGGAAGGAGCTATATCCTTCCAGGCCATATCTCCCAGTGACTCACCTCCCACCTGACTCCACTCTCTAACAGCACGTTCAGCTGCTAAACTTATTACAGTGAACACACTACCAAATACAGTGCCACCCGTTATACAATGAACTCTGAAAGCAGCATCTCTGAATGTATGAGAGTTTCAGGATATATACTTGATGTAAACCATAACAGCGCTCTATTAATATTGGTGGATTATTAATCAAATGAGTAAGTTAACAAACCCAAAATCAATGTCTTTCAACCACTCTTTGTAAGATTTGATTCCAGTCGCTTTCTTTAGCTCATGTGATGAAGTCACTCTGCTGTCTGGGTTACAACGAAGACTAAAGGAGCTAAAATAGAGCAAGAAGAACCTACTGGCTGCTTTCCATTCCCTTTCCTTCGGGCGCAGTGTGATACTAAGAGAAAATCAAAAGCTGTTAGGAGTTATTGTGTGATATTTGCTGGTATTTTATTACGTGACCTTGAAAGCCTTTCTGAGCACTAGTTTTTTCATACAGAAAATCCACAATTCAGACAGCTTGATATCATCAGTCCCCTGAGAGTCAGAAATTCCCTCAATGCAATGCCAAAGAAATTCCCTGTGTGAATGCCAAAGAAAACGGCCCCAGTGTGACAGAAGTGTGCTTAAGGTCTCATCACTACTGATAACAAAGGGCCAAGCCTTTGTTCCCAAACTTAGATGTACACTTGAGCCATCTAGGAAGTAATTGTTATTGAATTGACTTTGTTGAAGTACAATTTATATGCAGTTAAATATATATGTATATATATATATATTTTTTTTAAGTAAGTTGGATGGGTTTTGATGAATGTACACATCCATGCAGCCTTCATTCCATCGAAATACAAAACATTACCATTGCACTGTAGTCTCCTATGCCCCTCTAATGATCTTAACATTAGGATCTCTTAAGTCCAGAAATCTGAGATTTTGACACACTCAGAGGAAATTCTTATGTAAAAGTTGAGTGTAGATAGGGCATTAAATTACATTAGGGCATTTTTGCCTTTGAATTGAGATAGTTATCATAATGCAACTGTTTGTGGCTGAGAGTACACTGGTCACAGGTTTTCTTGCAGGCTGAGGATTCATGTTTCTTTCACCATCTCCGCCACATCTCGTGGACTTTCTTAGCCCATGAAGTTCCTGGTGCTGTAACAAATCTGAGAGAGTCAGCCCTGCAAATATTCTTTCAGCTCTAAGGTCACCCTGTAAATTGGATTATGGGTCCCAATGTTCACAGGCAAGTCTATGATCTTAATCTATAAAAGCTCACCCCTGTCATGGAAAAGCAGAGGTGCTTTGAGTAGCCTTCCATTTCAGCTCAGCTGCTGGAATTACTCATGACAGTTTTATGAGTTGTTTTACTATCTGGAAAAGGTTTTCTTCTTTAATAAATGAGAGAAGCTTCTCATAGTACACACACGCCACCTTCAGGAAGAAAATAGAATACTCTTATTAGGCCACAGGAAAGTTTCTTGTATGAAACTGCTTAAATCTTGAGAGTAAATACAGTTTTTGAAAACTTTATTCCAGATTTTTAAAAAATAGGATTTAAGTCTATTTTATTATAGGTTCAGAGAAAAAACGGTGGGAGATACAAAAATCTATATATCTATAGCTTTACTCCCCCAACATTATTAATGTTCTTTATCATAGTAGCACAAGCACATTTGTTACAATTAATGAAACTGCATTTTTTTCCAAAGTGTATGGTTTACATTAGGATTCATTACTGATACATATGTTGTGTATTTGATAGATATATAATGATATGTCTACCATTTATAGTACCATATAAAAATGCATACAGTTGAATTAAAACTTGTACGAAGTATCACACATACTTGTGCAACTTACACTTATGTTGGTCTATTTTTAAAATGCTATAATGGAAAAGTAAAAGTAATGGAAAAATTTTATATGTATGTTTACTTATTATATTATAAATTTTATAGTCCAAGACCATTTTTCTTCACTCAATGAAGCCCAGGCAAGCCAAAACTTTGTATCCATGATCTAGATGCAGCATAGTTGATTTACCTCCTTACCTACTGAAAGATATATTAGTTGCTTCCAAGTTTCTGCAGTCATGAATAAAAAACATTTGTGTACACTTTTGTGGGTTATAATGTTTCAACTGTTTTGAAAAATAACACAGTGATTGTTGGATAGCTTGGTAAGGGTGTGTTTAGTTTTGTAAGAAATTTACAACTGTCTTCAAAAGTGGCTGTACCATTTTGCATTCCTGCTAGCAATGAGTAAGAGTTCCTATGCTTGACATCCTTGGGAACATCTAAGAGGTGTGAACACCATGATTTAGTTTATAATTCTCTAATGACATATGACATAAAGAATCTTTTCGTAGATGTTTATTAAGAACTTTTGCTCATTTAAAAACTGCTGCTTATTGTTGAATTTTAGGCTTTTGTATATTTTGGGTGCCAGTGCTTTATCTGTATTCATTTTGCAAATATTTTTTCCAGACTATGGTTTGTTTTCTCATTCTCTTGAAAATGACTTTTGCAGAGTTGCAATGGTATATGGCAGGCGTTCCCAATCCAAAATGTAGGAATATGGGAATAGACAAGAATAAGGTCAAAGAAAGACTCAAACCTGGCCAGGAAAATACTAAGTCGTGTAGCTCAGTATCCAACATCCAGGCTCGCAGAGGTAAAACATGAGATCCAAATGACTCAAGCACCCTTGGCTGTAGGCATGCTATCCATAGCCCACATAGCCTCTCTTTTAGGTTGGCTGCACACATGGTCTGCAGCTGTCAGCAGATATTCCACATTCCTAGCCTCTGCAATTCCCTGGGGTCTCCACTTTGGCTATAGTCCCACTATTTTGTGCACTGGCCTCTCAGAAGCTCCTTGCCTCCCCTTCAGAATTTCTTGAGTGGACGATTCCACGATTCCGCAATCTTGCATTCTGCATGCTTGTAAAACCAACATCATAAATAATGGCAAGTTCTTTTACCAGTGCGAGCAGTAGCTAAGCCTCCTCGGACTGTGGGAACTGTAGCTCCTGAATGTATGCGTGGCTGAGCACAGTGAAATAAATCCTGATGAATCAATGCCCTAGGAGGTCCTTCATGAACAGGTATCTTAGGGACTTTCTTTGCAAATGAAAGGTGTTACCTTCACACCCATAAGCCTGCAGTAAGGGAGCCTCACTGATTCTATAGTTGCCATGGAGGCGTTGTTCTTCTCCCCGTGCAAAGTACTCGGTTTCTTTTTAAGGTGCCCATCTGTTTCGGTGGTCCCCTTCTTTACCCCACGTTTTACACATGCTTACTTCTGGGCCCAAATTTAAGTTTTACCAAATTTTCTGCTGTGATTTTTACCCCCAATCCTCACTATAAATCTGGCTAGAAGCCACCAGCGGTACCTATGCTACAGCTCAATGTTGGGCTGCTTTGACATTTCATCTATCAGATCAGTTAATCCACTGCCCTTAATTTCAGTCTGCTGTAATTTCTCAACACATGAACAAAACGTAGACAAATTTTCTGCTTGAATTTAACACACATGGCCTATAGTCCAACTTCCAATAGCAGCCCTGTTCCTAACTGAAACTTCCTGAGCCTTACCTTTACATTAACACTCTAGTCCTCTGAGCCCGGACCAAATTCTTCCATTAAGCTCCACTTACAGCATCCGAGGGTTTCTCTAGCCAGCATGGGCATTAGTCATCTTTCCTACTGCTGAGAAAAACCACCTGACACACACACCTTAAAGGAGAAGAGATTTAACTTAGCTCACACTTTCAGGGTGTGCAGTGTATCGCTGGCTGTGTCCAAGGCAGAAACATCACAGCAGAAGGGCATGGTGGAGCAAATATGTTTAGTTCATGGCGTGGCAGCAGGGCAGCAGAACAGGGAGCAGTGCCAGAAAAGAAGGGACTAGGGACCATGTACAGAACCCAAAGCCGTTCTTCCATGATCCGTACAGAAATGTGGTTCACTAAATTCTTGGGCATTTTTTAAGCCAATGAAGCTGACACAATCAAGCTTAACTGTCATTGTCACGTCTCCATACTCAAGGCAATCTAGACTTTTCTCCTATGTTATAGGAGTTCTGTAGTTTTACACATCATATTTAGGTCTATGGTCCATTTGTAATTAATTTTTGAGGGCAGTGTAAGCTATTCGTTAGATTATTTTCATATAGTTGTCTAGTGGGTCTAGAGTAATTTACTAAAAAAGATTATTATCATTCCATTATACATATTGTCTTTGATGCTTTCTCAAAGATCCACCGACTGTATTTATATGGATCTATTTCTGAGCTCTCTATTTTGTCCATATGTTTGTTTATTCCTTTATAAATACCACACTGTTTTGATTACCATTGCTTTACAGTAACTGTCAAAGGTGGGTAGTGTCAACCCTCCAACTTTGTTTATTATGTTAACTTCTCTGGGTCTGTTAACTCCTCTTGGACTGTGCATACACACTTTAGAATCATTTTGGCAATGTCTACAAAATAACTTACCTGGATTTTTTATAGAGCTTGCTTTGAATGTAGAGACCAAGCTGGGAAGACCTGACATCTGGACAATCTTGAGTCTTTTGGTCAATGAACAGGAAATATCTCTCTACTTAATTCTGTAACTTCTTTCATCAGAGTTACTCAGTTTTCTTAATAAAATCTTGTGTATGTTTTTTTATTATTATTATTATTTTTATTTATTTATTTTTTTTGCAGTACTGGGATCGAACTCAGGACCCTGCGCTTGCTAGGCAAGAGCTTATTCCACTGAGCTATATCCCCAGCCTGTGTATGTTTTGTTAAATGTGTATCTGAGTACATTACTTTTAGGGATTGCTAATGTAAATGGGGTCATGCTTTTTAATTCAAATTCTACTTGTTCATTAGTAGTATACAGGTATGTGATTAAATTTTGTATATTAATCATATTTTGCAGCCTTGCCAAAATCACATATTAGTCCCATAAACTTCTGTTGATTCAGATTTTATGCGTAGACAATTACATCATTTGTGGAAAAAGTTTTACTTCTTCAATCTGTATATTTATTTCTTCTTCTCTTCTGTTGCATTAGCTAGGACATTCAGTATAACATTTAAAGGAAGCAGTGAGAGGGAACATCCCTGACTTCTTCCTAATCTTACTGGGAAAGCTTTTCATTTCTCACCATTAAGTATGATACTAGGGGGCTGGGGATATAGCTCAGTGGAATAAGCGCTTGCCTAGCAAGCACAGGGTCCTGAGTTCGATCCCCAGTACCGCAAAAAAAAAAAAAAAAAAAAAAAGTATGATACTAGCTGTAGGCTTTTCGTAGCTTTAAATACTGCAGGCATATTTGTAAGTATTTGTAATTTGCAAATTTTTAATATTTGTAAATATGTTTAAGTCTTACTCAAGCATAGAAGCTGTGGGCACTTAGGGTTGCCTGCTGCTTTTGGTTGAGCAGCAGCTCTGTGCTTGTTTGATAACTGGAGGTTCCCTGCATGTACGACTTATCATTATCCACTGCTGTTATTACTTTTTAATTTAGAGCAATATAAATAAAGTCAAACTTTCCAGATTTCCTCATTTCTTTTATTCTTTTGTCAATCTTTCATTTTCCATAGCCTAAAGATCACGCAGAGCAGTTTTTGATTCATTATTCGGCGATGAGAACACTGGGACCCTAAAGGGAAAGTCTGGGAAATCAGACTCACACAGATGTGTTAAATCCCATTTCAGCGTTGAGTTTTTTAAACAGATACTGCCTTCCTTTCAGCCTCTTTCCCCCAGTCCCCCAGAGCAACATTAATATTGGGATTTATGTCTTATTTTGAGTCCTAAAAACACATTTATCAGATAGCCTTTTTATAACTCAAATGATTAATTTTGCTTTAAAGCAAAGAGCAATTGTTCACAAGTAGTTACAAATTCAGACCCAGAAAGCATGCTTTCTACCTTGCTTGTCCTTTCATTTTTCATCTCATCTCTGAAATTATAAAGAAATCAATCTAAAAGTTAAAACCAGTGCACAGATTCTCCTTAGTCCATGTGTCTTCAAATGAATTGCTTCCTAATTGGCTGTAATTAAATATTATGGATTCTACCATTGAGGTCTGCATTTTGTTTACTGTTAGTTTCATGATGGTGCAATCATTTGCTACATCTTTCAAAATATTTTTTGCAGTGAATATTATGACAAAAACACAAAGAGATGTAAGTCACAGTTTCCTTCTTCCAGACTTAAGAGTTCTGTAAGGAAGTCGAGAGAGGCATCAGGAATCAGGTGAGATGGTGCAGAGTGAGTGTAATTGGTCACTAAAATGTGCCATGCTGGTTGTAAGTGCAAAGGAGGTCTGATCAGTGGCAGAGTAGTGTGAATTGCAGGTGTTGGAAAAGATCGTAAATAGAAGACAGTAAGGAAGGTGGTCCTGGTGAAGTAGGTTGGATTTGCAGTACAAAAGGAAGAGGAAAGGCATTTTTTTCCAGGTATCCAGTCAGCCTGAGTGATGACTTGGTCTTGATAGTAAGTATGACATCAGCAAAAACAGTGTAAACAGAGCATGAAAATAACGCTCATAGAAGCTAAGATGGTTGTGGAAAGGTAGGTCTGTCTTTCAGCTGTGGTTGTTCAGTTTTATTTTTCATAACAAAAAAGTAGGTATTCTTGACATTTTATATAATAAATGGAAGCATGATTTAGTTTCATGTTCTTGCAGCTTATCATAAATAATTATAACATTTAGAAATATGATAAAATATTAAAAATCCTCTCCCAAGGGTGTTGAGATATCCTTTTCTACTTTCACTTCTCCATTTTTGAAATGTAGTATGGGAATCGGCCTAACTGGAGCCGTGGGCTGCTGCATATTATGTGACATGTAGGCTAATGTTAGATCCCCTTAGCAGTGGCTGGTTTTCATTATTTTGGTCTCTCCAGGACCTCTCTCTCTTTCTTAGGTAAGGGACTATTACAGGGAATATGAACTCTCTACTCTCCTTTAAAGACATAGTTGGTTACTACATCCACAGAAAATGTCAAGTGTGCTAGATATGAATAACTTTAGATCTCTGATGCTTTAAGTTAAGCCCCAGTTCTCCATTTGCCTGATTACTGGAAATTTACTGCATGTCTGGCTTATATTATCAGGGTTTGGTGCTAGTAAGGAAGTCTGCACTGTAGGGCTTTGGGGTATTAATGCCATTAAGTTGCTTCTGCTACCTCCTAAGTGATAAGATGGTAGATGCGAAATCAGTGTCGTTCTCTGGGGTTGTAGATATAAAGCTTTTGATCCTCCCCCAAATTCCTATCTTCTCTGAGGAGGTTTATGAGTAGTAGCATCAATTATAAAAGCTGTTTGCAGGTCTCAATCACAACTTTACAAAGCCGTGTGTTGTAGGTGTTTCTCTCCACAAAATTGACCACTTATAAAATCTCTTACTCTGCAAAACATTATATGTGCCTGTATTTTCTTGGGGATCTTTCTTGATAACTGTATATTAGAGCTGATATTCATTTACATATATGTATTTATTTTTACATATTTTATAATATATTTCACAAATGTTTATTGCCTATTCACTTTGCAGTAATCCCATGCTTGGCCAAGGGGACACAAAGGTGAACTAAATAGGTTTACTTGTTCATTATCCTCAGGGTATTTCAAGTGTAATAGGAAAAGCAAGAAATATGCCATACGAGGCTGTGGAGAAATAGGGACTCTATTACACTGCTGGTGGGAGTGCAGACTGGTGCAACCACTGTGGAGAGCCGTTTGGAGATTTCTCAGCAAACTAGGTCTAGAGGTTCCATTCAAACCAGCTATTCCCCTTCTGGGTATTTTCCCAGAAGATCTGAAAACATCATATCATTCTGATATATGTGCACCCATGTTTATAGCAGCGCAATTTGTAATAGCTAAAATGTGGAAGCAACCCAAGT